>JADRCD010231437.1:0-24447 GCA_019843815.1 Montemys delectorum
AAGGGGTGTATTATTTTATAATGCAAATCTTGTAGTTAATCTCTCATTGCATATAAAATTTTATTGCTGGTATCATTATTACCATTTTCATTGGTAATAATTTTAGGGAAGATCTTCAACACTTGTCGGGTATTGTATGTGGGTGCAGGATGGTATGTATGTGCCCAAAGTAGCTAAGGGTACAACATACTCATCATCTGCTCATTGTACGGTGAGTTTCCTCTTTCTGGTTTACCTTTTTCTATTTAATTCCCACTGCTTGGGGAATGCGTGGGAGGGGGGGTCTTCTGTCTGCCTGCTGTAAGAGTGGGACTGGCGCGGAATCTTGACCTTGGTTTCAAAGTGGCTGTGTGTGTGTGTGTGTGTGTGTATGTGTGTGTGTGTGGTCTCTCCAATAGCATGAGAATCCGTACCCTAGGTTATCTCAACAATACCAAAGGAGTCATAGATCTTAGACGAGTTATTTGAACTCTCTGAACTTTGGTTTCCTGAATTCTGGAATGTTTCAGGCTGCTATGGGTTGTGGTCAGGCTTGGTTGAGAGGCTATATGCAGAATCTGCAGCACATGGTGAAGTACAAGAATGGGCATGGGCATGGGCATGTCACCTAGTTGCTGTTCTTTGACACTCGCTACTTTTCTGTTGATATGATAAATGCCACACTGAAAGCAGTTTAAGGAAGAAGGAGTTGATTTGGGCTTATGGTTTCAGAGGGATAGAGACAGGGAGGGGCGTGGCAAGGTGCTGGAGGCACAAAGTTGGCTGATTGTACTCTATCTGCACACAGAAAGTAGAGAGAAAGGAAGAACAGGAACTGGAGGTAGGCTATATAAATGCTCAAAGCCCATCTACAGTGACACACTTCCTCCAACAAGGCTCCACCCCCTAAGGAGTCCAGAGCTTCCCCAGGACAGCGTTACCATTTGAGGACCAAGTGTTCAAAGACATAAGCCTACGGGGCACATTTCTCATTCAACTCACTACATTAACCTACTCACTCATAGATCCTGAATAAGTCCCACTGTTCCCCCAAGGGCAGAGACCTGGAAGGCTCCATTAGATAGTTTGTACCATAACTCAGATATTCCATCTTGACCTTGGAAGTCTCTGGGGGCACTCCTACTTTGTAATATCCAAGGGCTTTCCATATCTTAATCTTTTATTACTTCATTCCCTTCCACAATTTAGAGATGATGTAACAATCCTGTGATCATGCTAGGACACAGATGCAAATAGATTGAAGGGGCTGGAGAGATGGCTCAGCTGTTAAGAGCACCGGCTGATCCTTCATAAGACCATGGTTTAATTCTCAGCACTCACACAGCGTCTCATGCCTATATCTAACTCCAGTTTCAGGGGATATAATGCACTCTTTTGGCCTCCCCTGGAAGTGCATATACATGATACACATTCATATTCATATGTTTAGGTAATACATCCACATACATGCACTAAGGTAAAAATAAGATGATTTTGTGTTTTAAGAAATAGGTCACAGTTCAACAAACTCAACTTTTCTCCTGGACATTGGTTCTAGTTTCATGGAGATGACATCAAATCCATGTTCTCCACTTTGATGCTGTGCCCACATGGCCCCTATAAAGACAAAATCACAGTATTTGTAAAGGGAACTTTGCTATGAGGCAGTAAGTCACACCACCAAAGCAGCTGTCATCAGCCTAGTACTCTTGGACTTGGATGTGTCTAGCTTTTCAAAAGAATGTATCATCTAATTGCTATCAATTTTATTCTTAAAAAAAATAGAGCATGTTTTAAAACAGTTGCCAAAATTGCACTTAATTGAGCCCTGTTCTCCGCATCCTGGTTTTACAAGGAGTTTGGCGGGGCTGAACTTGTATGATAGAGATTGCAAATCAAAAAAAAAAAAAAAAAAAAAAAACCTTCCTCACAGATTTCGAAGTTCAGAAAAGAGCTGTCTCTAAAAGTGGATAGAGAAGTCCCTGAACATTTCATGGAGGCCAGTGGCAGGATTATGCAAAGATAGCAGCAGGCAGTTCATAACCTTTTTGATATTTTTCAAGTGTAAGTGTGAACTCCTCCAAGTAATAAAACACAGAGATAGAGACATAACAAAACTTTTTTTGGCAACAAGAATGATAACCTTGGGATATTCTAAAATTTTGCTAGATAAGCAGCCCACGATCAAAGGTGAAATAAATCAGAGAAATTGCAGGATTGATTTATTTAAATGTGAGTCTCTATCTCAGGGAAAAATGAAGCCTGCAGAAGATGAAACTCTGAAGACAGTTGCCAAGCCATCCCTGGAAGAAAGACTGCATCTAATAGAGAAAACTGGGTACAGGAACAGTCACAAGAGGCTGCCCGATCCCAGGAAGCTTGTTATACATGATCCTTTTATCCCTTGTCCATAAAGGAGAGGTTATTTCTGAAGCAATGGGAAGAACCAACTTCCCTTGGACAAACTGTAACAAGTAGAAGTCTACTAGACAGAGATTTTTGAGATGACAGTGGCTGACATGGCTGACAGCACTTACACAGGTAAAGATGGAAAATGATTCTCCTTTCCTATGTGAGCTGACAGCTAGGCAGTCGGGGATAAATGGAGAGATTTAAAGCACAGACACAAATATAGCATGTGAACAGGAAGATATCTATCTATCTATCTATCTATCTACCTACCTACTGATCATCTCTCTCTCTCTCTCTCTCTCTCTCTCTCTCTCTCTCTCTCCTGACCTATCTATTATCTATCTATCTATCTATCTATCTATCTATCTATCTATCTATCTATCTATCTAATAAACCACTGTCCCTGTATTGTGTTTTGATCACCTAGGACTGCTTAATAATTTTCCCCAAACTTGGTGGTTTATGCCTCTCCCCATTCAAGGCTGATGGGATATGGTCAAAGAAAGGATGGAAAGCCCACAAGAGCTGGTGGTTAGGAGAGCAGCTGTGAATGCTGCCTGTTGGACATGACAGAACCACTTCACTCATAAACTCACAGTAGCCGTGGTTACTTGAACAAGATGAAATCAGTCAAAAATAGCAGGTATGAGGCGGTGGTGGCACACGTCTTTAATCTTAGCACTTGGGAGGCAGAGGCAGGCAGATTTCTGAGTTCGAGGCCAGCCTGGTCTACAGAGTGAGCTCCAGGACAGCCAGGGCTATACAGAGAAACCCTGTCTCAAAAAACCAAAAAACAAAACAAAACAAAACAAAAAAATAGCAGGTATGGGGAAGAGGCCCCAAAGACCTTGCCCTTCCTAGAGGAGCTACTGTCAATTGATTGTTGGTGGTACAGGGAGACTCACATCCCAATGGCAGTTGGTATGTTGCCCAGGTCCCATACTTGTGAACATAAGTGGAGTACTAATTGAACACCATAATATTCATAAGAACCACAAAGAGGACACAAATTTGGAAAACAAGATTAGGGGCGCCAGGGGTCACAGTGAAATGGTGGTGGACAGATATAACCAAAGTTCATTGCATAAAGGCATAGCATTTCCAAAGAATAAATAAAACATTAATTTGAAAACTTACTGTTTTAAAACAATATTGTATCATTTCTCCAATTTTAGATTCCAGTAAGTAATTTTCCTTTCCATGTGGTGTCATCTAGGGCCACCTGGTGACGTAAGGTGATAGATGAGTTGGGCTGAAGTCTAGGAAAACTGTGCCCACATATGTCAGTACTGTTTCTACTTCAAGCAGTTGGCTTCCTGGCAACATGAAGACCCGAAGGAACTCTAGTTTCTTCTATGGTAACTAATCTTGAAGGGAAATAAGACAGACACTTCCAAATTTCAGAAGCTCCTGACTGCCATAGACTGTTGGTCAGTACAAGACATAGACCAATCCAGACACAAAGGGGAGAGAAACTGACAGTTCTGCATTTACATATCATGGGGAAAATAATTTTGGATAACTCTCTTTGAAGACTCTACCACAGTTTTGGAAATGGACCTGAGAGGTCAGTGGTGTTGAGAGTAAAGGCATACATACTAAGCAGGGTGTGAGGGTTTTCAGCGTATCAGGCAAGAAACCTCTGGGACTGTCTGTGAGGGAGTTCTAGACGGAGATCACGGAAATGGTAAACCCATCCTAAACGCAGAGGGCACCATTCCATGGGGTGAGGTCGTAGACATAATTAAAAGGAAAAGGAGAGCTGAGCTCCAGCATCCATCTCCTTACTCCCTGACTGTGGACGCATGTGATGAGCCACCTCAGGCTCCCATCACGATGACTTCTCTGTGAGAATGGACTGTACCCTCAGACTGTGAGACACCATAAACCTGCCCTTCCATAAGTTCCTATTTATTGTCCAGTATTTTGTCACAGCTCCCTGGGACACTCCTTCCCAAAGATGGAGGAATGGTTGTGAAAGCTGAGGCAAGTGGGTAACAAATTTCACCTTGGATTTTGGAGATACAATAATAGGGAATTTATCCCGCGGAGTCCTAGGGAAACTTGTGGAGATTCTAGGAGAAAAGGAGTAGGAAGAAGCAAGTCAATATAAATCAGACTTCCCTTCCCTCGGTGCCATGACATTTCTGAAAGCTGAATATACAGCCCAAGACATTTCTTTCTGTATATTTGTGTCTCTGATGATTTCAGAAGCTCGTGACTCAAAAGCAGCAGGAAAATGAGTAGACCCACAACAGGACCAGGAAAGCAAAGTCAATTTCCTGCTTCTGTCCTGGTTGTAAACATCTTTGTTGCTGGAGCTCCTGCTTCCCATTTGGGGAAATGGCAGAGCCTTTCTAAGATACTCTTGCAAATGTGACTACCCTAAGGACTACTGGTGTGTTTGAAGTGCTGGCATTCAATGTGAGAGGTCAAGGATGTTGCCTGTTCAGGTACCACCAGATACTCAGAGAGGTTTGCTCTAGCAGATATCAGTGCCATTCCAGTAGAAGAACACTAAGATGATATGTTGATACAGAGTACTAGGGGTATAAAGCTGAAAGATGTAAGTAAGGAGTCCAATATTCCATCATAGGTTTCTGCCTTCTGGTAGGACCAGAGACACATTAAGGCTAAGCTGTATTATTTATGCTGTATACAGAAAACACATGTTTCAGATACACATGGTGTCTTTGGAAATAGGCTTTTTTTTTTCAATTAACATAATAGTCCTTCTGAAATCTTAAACGGTAAATCAAGAAATATAATTATAAATAGAAATAAGTTGAAAAATGAGATAAGTGTAGCCAGTGGGACAGAAACTGTATCCTATACTTCTGGAAACTTCTTCCCAGGGAGTTGGCTTATCTGTGTCTGTGGAAATCCTCATATCCCACCTCTGTTTTCATTTCTTCAGTCAAATATGTTCGGTTTTATTCTGAAGAGCTCTTCCTGGTCATCATGCACGAAGTTGTATTTTATTCTTCTCTATTGAAATATTCTTCCCCTTACAGGCACATCAGCCACATGTGTACCATTTGTCAAGTCCAGCCCTGGGGCATAGTTGAATCTACTTTAACCTTAACCTGCTCCCCAGCAGAATGAGCCAGCACATTAGAATCTTTCTCAGCTAGTGTCACAGCTAAGAATTGAGTTTGCGTTTGAGACTACTGGCTGGTTTGACTGGGAATCTACTTCTTCTAGCTTCAGTCTCTTCCAACATCCCATGTGATATGAAGGTTGTCCTTGCCTACCCTCAGGCCTGACAATGTCTACAGGGTGTACCTCGAGATAAGACATCCCATGTGATGTGAAGGTTGTCCTTGCCTACCCTCAGGCCTGACAATGTCTACAGGGTGTACCTTGTGCATAGCAGATGAGAACCGTTGCCCAGAAATCACTAAATGCAAAGGATGCGTCTCAATCACTCTCATAAATGCTTGACTTACGTTGTACATGTGGATGAGCAGTTGTGTGCTCAGGTTCATCTGTGTGTGTGTGTATGTGTGTGTGTGTGTGTGTGTGTGTGTGTGTGCGCGCGCGCGTGTGCGCGCGCGCAGATGCAAGCCAGAGGACTACCTCAAGATGCAAGCCAGAGGACTACCTCAAGTGTCACTTTTCAGGTGCCATCCACAGTATTTGTTGATACAGGATATAGTTTATTTATTTATTTATTTATTTACTTACTTACTCATTCATTCACTTTTATATCCCAATAGCTGCCCCCTCCTCTCATTTCTCCCTCTCACAGCCCCTCCCCTTCTGGGACCTGTCACTCACCCACTCTGCCAAGCAGAATGGTCAGTAAGTCTTGAGAATTCCCATCTCTGCACTCAGTGCTGGGATTGTGAGTGCCCAGCACCACACTCGGCTTTTACATGGGTTGTGAAAATGACTACAGCACCTGGGTCCTCATACTTGTGTAATGAGCACTTTACCAACAGAGCCATCTCCCCAGCCCCTGAATTTCAGATTCTTAGAAGCTTCTGAACTATTTCCATGGATAATACAATATGTTGTATGAACAGAAACAATAGAATGGAGTGAGCTGATGATTGCTTTTGCTTCTGTGTGTTTTCAAAAGCTGTGGAAAGCACTGAGTCTGAGTGGCTGGAAAGAGTTACCATAGAGGAGGTGGGGTGCAGCTGAACAGGGAGGGCTTTCGTTACCCACAGGGAAGTACCTGCAGCAAATCCAAGAGCGCGCTACAGTTCCTCTTCTACCTAGCATTTGTCTGGACTCCTGCCCTCCGTGGTTGGCTGATGTGTGCTCGGGGAATCCAAACCCATTCTAGTATGTTCTCTTTGATGGTTCAGAAGGCTTCTGGGACCACACAGAGCCCTGGGTCATGATTATGAACAACAAGGATTGTACTTGAGGGCTACAGATGTGATGGATACTAGAGGGTTGTGGTTAATAGAATGTTCAACAACAAAGACTTTATTGTATAGCTGAAGGGAGGAAAAGCTCCCAGCAGCAAAATTCATACCCTTGGAAAGCCAGGGCGTCTGGAGGAAAACACACAAAGTTAGACTTTTCTTTTATATATATATAAAAAAAATTTCTTTTTGTTCACCAAAATTAAATGGTCAGAGTTTTTTTTTAAGTTCCCTGTGGGAAACATTTTGCATCAAAGGAGAAAGAGATCAAATGGAGACGGAACAAGCCAGTGACTCCCATATGCAAACTCTTTTTCCACAGTGTGGTTAAGCTGTTAGTGAAGTCTGATTAACTCAGGTCACCAGGGAACCATTTAGTGGCTTTGAAAAAAATTGCATTGCACTGATTTGGGTCCGTGGAATATTCTGCCGTATGTGGAACATCAGGTCTGATTGTTTGGTAGCAAGATTAACGCAGCTGAGGACCCCCTCAGTCCTTTGCTGGGTGCACTGGTATAACCCCAAATGTAGGGCTCTACTTCTTTGGCTTAAACTTTAGAAACCAGCTACTAAGCTGCACCATGCTCAGAGGCTCACCCAAATCCCAGAAAATACCATGGTAATAATGATAACTATCCTAAGTTAGCTGGGGCCTCTGGGCTGAATATATTATATATTACAGGTTTTTATTTGAATGGCTGGCAAGAGGGCTCAGTGGGCGAAGACACTTGCTGCTGAGCCTGATGGCCTGGGCTCAGTTTTTGGGACTCATATGGTAGAAAGAGAGAAATGTGCTCCTCAACTTGTCCTCTGACCTCCAGGATATGCATGTACCTGCTCACATACCCCTCCACACACACACACTAAGTAAATAGATAAATAAATAAATGTAGTTTAAACTTTTTTCAAAAGAAAATTTGCTTTAAATATAATTTGCTTTAAATATAAATTTAATTAACACATATTAATTATGTGCTTTAGTATAATGTATCATTATGCTGCATAGAAATCAAGCCAAAGTATACACATATATACATACATATATACATATATGCATATAGTATGCATGTATCCCTATCACCTGAGACATATATATCACTCCTTTATGCTGAGAATATTCACAATTCTCTCTGCTCACTACTTTGAAGGACGTGGGCCCAGTGGAGAGAGCTGCATTACAGTCCATACTCAGGAACTTAACTCACCATAGATTGGCTCCTATGCATCTTACAGGAGCTTCTAGATTGTACTTCTGGCCACTGACCGCTGTGCATTCTCCTTCCCTCCACATCTGCCCATGTGCTTCCCTTCTGTTCTTACCCCATTACTAATGTTTCCACGGTCCTTCTGCAACTGGGCAAGAGGGCTCTAACTACATGCTATTCCAGGACCTCACCCTCTCAGAGATGGGCTGGCTGTGCAGGGGGCAGCACGACTGATGACTCAAGGGTCTTTTACCAAAGTGTTTGTCTTCTTTGCAAGTCACCATAAAGAATGCCCATCCCTGTCAGCCACCTTACAGAAAGGTGTGGAGGGTGATATAATTGTGTGTATGTCTCTCTGTGTGTGTGTCTGTGTGTCTCTCTGTGTGTGTCTGTGTGTGTGTGTGTGTGTGTGTGTGTGTGTACACGCACATACACACACATGGGTGCATGTATGCATGTTTACATACACATGTGGAGGCAGAGGTCAAGTTTGGGTGTCATTCTTCTGGAGCTTTGGTTTTTGGAGCCAAGGCCTCAAACTGGGACATGGGGCTCACCAGTTAGGTGTGCGCTGGGGATCCAGTTAAGGTCCTCGTGCTCACATAGCAAGTACTTGGCTGACTGAGCTATGTTCCTAGCTCCAAAGGTCCTTTGTATTTCCCTGTTGCCTTTGCTCTTCTTGGTTTGTAAAGATCTCCTTGGCAAGGTAAAGCACATATTGGCACAGTTACGCTGGCTAAGCCTGTGGGTAGACAGGTCAACTCAGAGAGCCTAGGGAAGGGCTGGTGATGTGGCTCAGCGGTTAAGAGCACTGACTGCTCTTCCAGAGGTCCTGAGTTCAATTCCCAGCAACCACAGGGTGGCTCACAACCATCCGTAATGAGATCTGATGTCCTCTTCTGGTGTGTCTGAAGACAGCTACAGTGTACTTACATATAACAATAAATAAACCTTTGGGCTGGAGCGAGCGGGGCCAGAGCAAGCAGGGCCAGAGTGAGCAGAAGCCCTGAGTTCAATTCCCAGGAACTCCATGATGGCTCACAACCATCTGTATAGCTACAATGTACTCATATACATAAAACAGATAAATAAATCTTTTTTTTTTTAAAGAGAGAGAGCCTAGGGAAGAACTTCTATTATTCTGTTAAATGGACATAGTACTAAACTGCCTTCCAAGTATTTATATTTTTACCCATAGATCATTGTACTTCTTGACCTCCATGAGAGAAGGTTCTTTCTGCCCTGTACAGTAATTCATACAGAACACCACAACTGGTCAGGATATAGAGAACGAAGGACCACGGAGTGTTTGGCCCTGAATGGGGGACATCTATATCACAGCTCTCCTCCTCTCAAGAATCAGAGATCTTTCAGAAAATGGGGAAGAAAGATTAAGCGGGGGCAGAAGAGGGCCATAGGGAAAACGTTTCCCTGACACATCTGGGGACATAGGAACTCATAACCTTTGGAAAAGCATTCGCAGACATGTCCAAGTCAAGACAGACAAAATCCCAGCATGGATGGCCCTGTGCACAAGAGCGCAAAGCCCCAGCCCTCTCTGAGGAGTTGTTGGTAACTGACGGCTGCTGGTGAGGGAGAATTACCTCCCTTTAAGGGTAATTCCTGAAAGGTCTGATGCAAGGCAGTGGGTGGCTGCTCACCTGCGGGAGCAGGGCCAGCAGTAATTGCCCTTCAGGGATTCTTCCCTTTCTTTTTCTTTTTTTTTTTAAGTGAGGATACTGAGTATGGTGGGTATGGTATGGGAGTAGATCTGGAAGAGAGTTGGGAGTGGGATGCGTATGCTCGACATACAATATACGAAATTCTAAACTTAATAAAATACGTTAGAACAACAAACGCAATAGTGATGTCATTGTCTCGGCTCCTGGTGTAGCACCCAGTGTAGCACATCCTCCAGATCGTGCATAAAGAAGCCATATGGGAACCATGGGAGACACATGCAAAGATGGAGGGCTGGCTTTGACTGCATTTTGAAGTACCCCCCACCCTCTACATTCACTAGGGCTCATTTCTTTGGGATCTAGACCCTGTTTTCATTCCACGAAGTCATAGACATCAGTGTCCTAAAGACGCTGAAGCTTAAGCCAGAGCACACACAAATCCCCTTCTGGGGCCTCTGGGAAAGAGGAGCAGCTTTGTTCCTCTGGGCAGTCACGGCCAGTCTCAGACATAATGGGTTATATGTCACTGACTATAAACAAGCAGACAATGGAGTTTGTCTTCCGCCCTGAGAACTGGAGCTTCGCTCTCTGTGGGTGCCGAATGCATTTTCAGCTGTAATAGAAACCACTGCTAAGTGCCTCGGGGCTTTGTGATGTGCTCAGATGAGCAGAACAAAATGAAACAGCCATCCTTCGAGCTTTAAAGAACGGAGCACCTACTATGTACGGATTGTCTGATACACATTTTCTCTAGGTGGCAGAACATTCCTAGTTCTTCATGCTCCCCTTAACTTTTTTCATCACGGCCACCAAATCCTGGCTAGAATCCACTTAAGGAGGGAAGCATGGATGTTGAAGCGCAGACCTAGGTTACAGTCAGTACGTAGTATCCGTGTCTCCATTATGGCGGAGAAAGCATGGTGAGGGGGCAGATCCAGGCTGTGCCGGCTCAAACATTAGGCTGCTTGCTGACGTGTGAACAGACCAGGCCCCGAAGCCCACTCTTAGCCTCCAATTCGCGTGGCTAGAGGGTACTTCCTAAAGGTTCCATAGCCTTCTGGAACAGGGCCACCAGCTGATGAAGCAATGCCCCAACACATGAGCCGGTTTGGGGCACTTCATATTTGAACCTTAACACGTTGGTTGAAAGAGCAGAAAACCAAAGACCCGTGAGCAGAACTGCCTGGTGAAGGAAGGTTGATGTTGGGACGTCCACAGCATCCATCTGATTCCAATGCCTAAGAAACACCAGTTACTTCACTGTGCAGCCACACAGGCTAATTTTCTTCTTGAGTCATCCTTAGGACAATGGGAGGAAGAAGCCCTTGCTCCACCTGTTCTTCTACCTTCCAGTGTAAATTCCATCTGAGCTGCCAGAGATTAAGCCTTTTCTATGGCTATCAGCATTTCTCCTTGCTGAGTTCTTTCTTGTGTCTGACTCCAATATTTCTTGCTGTGCTAGGAACTTTGGGGGTAGTTTTACATAAATGACACCATAACCATGCAGGTTATAGATTTTATGCCTCACTATTGCTCCATGGAAACTAGAGTCCTCATTGGTCCTGACAACTGAGAAGCTGGGGGAAAACACCAGCCTTACCTAACTTGATGTTAGTGTAATTTGTTTTGTCTGGAAGTTAGTACAGTTAGGGTGTTAGTATGGGTTTATGTTTGTGTCTTTCTGATTTTTTTTTTTTTGGACAGGGTCTCTTGTAGTGTAGACCAGCTTTGATCTTGCTATAGAATAACTTTCTTGCCAAGAATAACTTTCAACTTAAAATCCTCCTGCCTCAGTTTTCTAGTTTTAACTTTTTCTAGATTCTCTCAATTAAAATTCAACTTGAACAATGTACAGTATTCAAAAATTCCTCCCTACACTCCTACTCCATTCTTCCCTATATCCTCACAATATTTGAATTAAATTTATGTAAAGAAACCAACGTTGGAAAAGACAGTACTTAGATTGAAGGTCTAAGGTCTGGGTGGGGATGTATCATTGATCGGCTTCAGATAGACTCAGGAAGAGGCTTGTCAGGAGTCTGAGGGCAGCCTGAGCTACATAGTAAGCTCTAGCCTGAGCTATAAGATGCCTCCAAAAAGAAAATCCCCATGAAATAACCAACTACTTCATCAACCTTCTTTGCCAAGTAAAAAATTGCATTTCAGACCTGGAAAGCTGCAGAGCTCCCCACCACCCTCACCCCCACACGGCATCTCATTTGCTATTGAACACACCTGGCTGGGCCTGTGAGCAGTTGGATCTCCTCCATAGACAGTCGATGCAGAGTCTCTCCCCATCTGGTCCAGCTCATCTGGGAACAAGAGCAGAACATGAGCAAGCTGTCCACTGTGAGCAGAGATCAGAGGAAGAGCTTGGGCAGCGTGGTTGGTCACAGAATGCAGAAAGGCCATGGAAGCCCTGTAAAGAAGCCAGGGCACTCGAGGCATGTTCCAGGCTTAGCTCCAAGGCAGCCCGCAGAGGATACCAGGGTGCAGGGGAGATGTGGGAGTGATGAACTTTCTGGTATTGGTGCCTGGTTCTTCGCACGCAGTGGGCCAGGCACAGAAACACTTGCAACACTGGCAGGGTGTGTCCTCCTTCTGGGATATCTTTCTGGGCCAGAACACCCTAGGTTTCGACTTTACCCAAGGAAGATGTGCTTGCTGTGACTTATTTGGCCTTCCAGGACATCTCTGGCCATCACTGGATGTCTCAGCTAGTATTCCAATTCTGACTTTCTGCTTTCTCTTGGCTTTTCTGCATTTTTTGCCCTCAGAGCTGCTTCTGCGTTGCCCTGCACCTTCTGGTCACTAACATGGCTGTCGTCAGTTCTCCCAAGCTGGAGAATGTGAAGCCCCCTGAGCCATGCTTGCTTTTATTTTACCATGGGTCTGGATCCATACTGGGACCTCCTGGAGCTCCAGTCTAGACTTTTATTTAAAATAACCCACTTTGGATTTCCCACTAGCATGGAGTTCATCCGTCCCAGTCCTGAGGGTCACTCTGTACAGTCCATATGTAGCCACACCTCAACTCTAGATCTCCCCTAGGTTCCTGGGTAGACCTTCAGAATGAAAATAAGATTTGGGTTTCCCACCAGACTCACTTGCTTTCTCTACCTTTCGACCTTCCTCCTTCCCCTACAGCTCTGGGCTCTGCAAGCCGAGCTTGTATCCTGGGTCCTTGGAAAGTGTTCTAAGCGGCACTAAAGTCCCTGCCACACTCCCTGTTGGCTTTCCACTGTCCTTGAAGTCATAGACATATGGCTATATAAATGTCTCCGTCAGGCACTGGCCTGGGTACATGCATTGACTCCTCCATCAGGCCTTCTGAGCTAGCCGTGATCACCAGTTCTAACTTATAGATGAGAAAATAAAGGTGCAAAGACATTAAGAGCAGGTCCAGGGGCTACGTAAATAGCTCATCTGGTAAAGTGCTTCCTGTGTAAATATGAGGACCTTAGTGTGACCCTTAGCAGCTGGATAAAAGAGCCAGGCATTGTGGCCTGACTGTGCATCATAGTCTCAATGTGGTGGCAAGGTGGTCCTTGGGTAGATTCCTGGGGATCAATGAGCATCCAGCCTAACCTAAGCCAGTGAAAGGTGCATTCTCAGAAGGATAAGATACATTGTGCCTGAGGGGCAATAATCTAGGCTGTCCCTCTGACCTATTACGCATGTACATACATACCCCATGTGAACACACGCACACACAGAGAAGAGGTGAGGAGACAGAGAGATGGAGGGACAGAGGGAGAGACAGTTCCCACGGGGCTGAGGTGTTGGTTTCCTTGACATGGCTTCGCCCATGTCAGTAATACACATTCATTCAGCACTTCATCTGCTCTCCATAGCAGAGCCTGGGTTTGAACTCTTGCTGCGGAAGAACTCCAGTGCTCATATGATTAACCTGATGCTTGGCACCTGTCTGGCAGCATACTGTGGTTCCAGAAGGAGCCCTCTACCTGGCTGACCATATTCTCTTTTCCACTATTATGCATCCTTCTCTACCTTGGAGCCCTGGGAAATAACTGAGAGAGCCACAGCTTTTGGTTTATCACAACAACAAAACCTAGGACTAGTTAATACAGATGAGCATTAGCTAAAGCAAAAGGGTAAACTCAGATAAGGAAGACCTGTTTTTCCAGAGAAATAATGTCGTGTGTGTGTGTGTGTGAGAGAGAGAGAGAGAGAGAGAGAGAGAGAGAGAGAGAGAGAGAGAGAACAAATATGTGTATATGTATATATATATATATATATATGTGCCTCAAGGGCATGAAGAGAATGACTTCCCCCGTGAGTCAGCCCTTCGTGTGCTTACTGTCTCTTTCACTTTGGCGTTTACATACAGAGTTCATACAGGGCCCTTAACTCCTAGCTGCAGCTTGATCAGAGTGAGTTTCTTAGCATGACACCAAGGTGAGTCTGATGTGCTTGGTTGTTCTCCGTTCTGCACAGGAAAACACCAAGTCACGGGGCCAGGAATGTGGCTTGCTGCATAACATGCTTGCTAGATGAGTGTGAAGACTAGAGTTGAATCCCCAACTAAGTGGAGACATAAAAACCACAAGGCCTATAGTGGCCCACTTGAAATCCCAGCACTCTGGGAAAAAGCAGATCTCAAGGGCTAACTGGCCAGTGAGGCTAGCAGATTCGGAGAGCTCTGGTTCAGTGAGAGAGCCTGCTTCAACAGATAAGAGAGAGAGTGATTGAGGAAGACACCCAGTGTCAATATCTGGCCTCCACACACACTTGTCTATGCATTCACATACATGTGAACATACACACACACACACACACACACACACACACACACACACACACAAACATGCACAAAACAGATGAAAACTCACCAAGTCAGAAGTGCACTGGCCTGCATCCTGATGGTGAGGCCAGAGTCACTGAGGACATTTTTATTTCTGATGCTGTGCCATCTGCCTCTCTAACACACTAGAAATGGACACTGGCCTTGTGCATGTTGGAGGAGGTATCCGGCCCAGATCCCCAGGGTCCTATGAGACCACACCATGACCCTCACCAGACCCCATATTTTGACAGTGGAAAGTCCAGGGTAATCAGCACATCTGAGTTTCCTTCTCTGTACCCCTGCCTAAGCCTGTGTTGGGGCCACCACATGGTAATTTCCCTGGAAACCCTGCCTCTACAGAAAGCTCCAGGCACCAGGGATCTATCCAAAGCAATGAATTGTTTTCAGTATTTCAAAAGAGCTTTTTATAAAAAGTCTGCCTCTTTTGTAATAAGACTGTACATGTTCAAAGAACACAGCTCTTTTCTCATGACTAGAGTTATTATTTCATTACTTAGAATGATTAACTCAGTATGTCATGGTGCTATGAATCCCTGCTTGAAGTGTTGACCGGTCATTTCTAGCAACTTGGGACTTCTGGAACCTCTAAGGTGCTAGACTGACCAACTGGGCCACTGTGAAGTTGTCCTCCCATCTCTGAGTCTGTATCCTCTCCAGTTACCTCTTCTCATTTAGGTCCCAAGAACTCCAATCCATCCTCACCCTTAAGCTCCTCAATTCTGTCCCTCTCCCAACCTTGGGTCCAACTTTCCCTCTCTGGATGAGGGATCCTATGGGTGAGAAGTTCCAAATATCTTTGCTTATCTTCTTCTAATGTCTGCAAAGACAGAGATGACCAAAAAGTTCTATTAGCCAGAGGTCCTGGATATGGGTCTTGATGAAGAGTGTAGAATGGGGGACAACCAGGAGCCCTTTTGCCCAGATAGCTTTCATCTGTGGTTGATCAGTATACCACAGGTACAAAGTGACAGTCAAGCCACCAAAGAGAACGCTGAGGGAACTCTCATTGTGAGATTGAACTCACTGTCTCACCACACAAAGGCCACCAACTGGTCTAGAGTCAGGGAGTTTTGCCTTCTTAGGAGACAAGTCTCTCAGCCCAGGACCATGGTGAGTGTTTAAGGCTGATGAAGAACCCCAAACAAAGATCAGAAACTGCCAAACTCACAAAAAAGTCTTTGTTTGTAGACAAAGGGAACAAATCGAGAATGATAAACCCGAAAAAAAAAAATGTAGGTTTTCTATCTGATCAAAGCAAGGTTCTGACTTTGAGTCACATCTTAGATGGGGTTCTCCAGGAGCAGACACGAGACAGTGACCTACAGAGAAGCCATTCTTAATAAAATAAATACATAAGGAAATGAAATGCCAGACAGGGAGACAAAGACGAGAAACCATCTGAAGTAAGAAGCTAGCAGGGGAAGAGTTCTCCTGCTTCTCAGGAGAAAAGCTACATCGCAAAGGTTGCAGTTCAGGACCAAGAGCTGGGCCTTTTATGTTTCTTCGATTAAAGTGAAGGGCTAAGGAGCATTTATAGGGCTAAGAAGAGGGTCATAAGCAAACATCTATATTTGAGGTCCTGAAGCAATGGAAGGCAAGAAGGTGAAATCACACCAAAATATAAGAGGCATGGTAGAAAGGGATGCTGGCACCACCTGAGAGGGCCACCCGAGCTCAGACAATGTCTTCCATGGGCCATCGTCATTGCATGGATTCTGCCTGTGCCTTAGTCTCTGGTTTAGAGCTGAGCCCTCAGACTCTAACTCAAGTCTCTGTCCTTGGTCATGTAGTCAGGCATTGGGGAGCTGTCCTGGAAAGAGCTTCCCTTCCCACCACAGAAGAAGATAAAGAGCCCAGCTCATCTTTGCAGCATCTTGCCCTTTAGGTCTACACTGATGTAGCTCCAACTGTAGAGACCAAAAAGGGTTGTTGAGTGAATCTACACAGCAAGCATTACACGGTAGGACCTTTGAGTCCTGCTTATCTAGCTTTTAGAATTGTTTAATCATGGCTCTTCTCCACTCGTGTTTGTAGAGAAGTTGATACAGCTAAAGTCACAGCCTCATCCCTGCCATACTTCCCTTGTTTGAGGTAGAGTGGGAGGGGACTGAGGGTCACTTGGGGTACCAGCAAGGTGCACAGGACTCTGGTTCTCTGTGGTTCTGATGTGACCTAACTATGAGGTTGATGGCATTTACTGGCCTTCGAGAAGGTATGCCTCATTGAGCAACTGATACAAACTCCACAAAGGGATAAACACAGTACCAACATGACATCAGTCTGAATTCTTGCTTACTTTTTGCCCCAATGTTTTGCAATACATATTAGCTTTTTCTTACCTTCAAGGGAAATCTGGAAAATATTAGGAACAGAGGATTATAAAGTCTACAACACAACTCCTGCCCCTAAGTCTCAGAAATCTTTGTGGAAGAGGGAGCAGAAAAATGGAAGGAGCCAGAGGACCAGGGAGTTGGCTGTGACATTGTATCTCCTAGGGATGATACAATCTACATCCATGAACTCTCATCGACATGACTGCCAAAACATGAGCTGAGCAAAGAAGACACCAACAGACATACCAGAGTGGATGGTAGGGTGGGGGGAGCCCACAAGGTTGCAACCCTAAAGAAAGAACTACAGGTAACTGAGGAACATACGGACTATTTCTTCCTCCAAAGAAATAGTCTTCCTCAGGAAAAAACATACCAGTTGGTCATCTAATACCAAGTAATTAGTCCTAAAAACATATAAATACAAGTAACATTAGACAGACTGAGTAGGTCGTATTTGTGTATTTAGGAAAAAAATTCGTATATATCATATGTGTGTTTATGGAACACAGGTTCACTTAAAAAGAGGCCGTGAATTTGAAAGAGAGAAGAGGAGTATATGGGATTGTTTGGAGGAGGGAAAGAGAGAGGAGAACTGTGTAATCATAGTCTAATCTCAAAAAATTGGAAAAAAAGAAGTCCCTGGAAAGTGATGCACAATTTTTTTTTGAAAGTGTTGGGCACAGAGAGATACTCTGACTTATTAGGCATGGTTAATCTTTTAGAAATGACAGTTTTCTACTGAACAGGGAGAGGCTTGGGACACATAGACTGGAATAGTTTTCTAAGGGTGGTTTATAGAGCAAACCACTCCTATGGATTAGGGCTGTCTGCCTTGGTTTGAGTTATTTCATTATTTGAAAACCTGAATGAGCAAAGGCAGTTAATTTGTCAGCTTTTTTGCTGACCCCATTGTCAGCATGTCCTGTCCAGATGGTTCTAGTGAGATTTATCTGGGTAACCCCTCCACAGAGCTCACGTCTGCAATAGCACTTAGCTCCTCCTCAGAGCTGCTCACAATGCTTGCCTTTGAGCCCCGAGATCCATGCCATGCAGGCCTGCCTAATGTCTTAGAAGAAAAATGCTGGAATCCCTCAGAACAGATCGGAACTGGAAGGGAAGACGTCATTATCCCAGAGCTGACTGTAAATTGTGCTGTTTAGTCTGTGAAGCAATTAGGTCTGGGGTATGTAATGTGATCCTTTGGCGGCCTTGGTCCTTGTAGGGCTATTGCTTCTCTGTTGGGCACCAGCACAGAGATTTCAGGCGAGTCTCCTGCAGTGCACCCAAAGGAGTCAGCTTTCTTATCATCTGTTAAGTAATTGTGTGCACAAACGACATGGGCTTGATCATCAGGGACCTGAGTTCAAATCTCATATTCATTTCTTCCCTGCAGGATCACCCACTTCAACTCTCAGTTCTCTTACTCTGCCCTCATCCTCACCGTCACATGGGTTTATAAAAGAATTGTTTGGGGCCCGGCATAGGTACAGGATACATTTCCTGAACTCCATCCAGTTCACCATTTGGTTGACAGTAACCATGTTCATTTTGGGAGGATGCTGGCTATCCAACACCTTCCTCACTAGTGTTTCCATGGAATTTCAGCAGAACCTTACATTTATGGAGTGGGATCGGGTCACCCTGCCATTCAAGAGTATCTTGGCTCTTTCCTATATACCATGTAGCTACAGTTATTGTTTTAGTTGTATATTTCTTTGTGTGTGTGTTCATGTGAGTGTGAATGATTGAGTATTCCTATTGATGTGGGTGTACATACATGCTTTTGAGTGTGTGCATGTGCATATGCATGTGCATATGGAGGCCAGAGATCAACTTTGAGTGTCTTCCTTAATCACTCTCTCTCTTATTTCTTGAGACAGAGTTTCTCACTGATCTTAAAGCTCACCAATTCAGCTACAGCTGCTGGACTGGGGGTCCTTCAGTTTCTCCCCATCACTGGGATTATAAAGTACATGGCTGCTGCATCTGGCTTTTATGTGGGTGCTGGGACAGAACTCAGCCCACGCGCTTGCATCCTGTCCTCTTCTCATTTCTGTTGCTGTGGTACATCACCCTAAACAAAAGCAGCACAGAGGAGGATTCACTTGACTTACATTTCCAAAGTACAGCCCATTATTTTAGAGAAGTCAAGGCAAGAACTCATACAGCTCATTGCATCACATCCAGTCAAGAGCAGAGAGAGAATAAAACACCCTTGTTAGCTTGCTTTTACGTGTAGCTCAGCGCCTAGCTTACGGAATGGTGCCACCTACAGTGGGCTAGGTCCTCCTACATCAATTAAGATTCGAGACAATCCCCCACAGACATTCATCCAGGCCAACCTGATCTAAATAATTCCTCACTAAGATCCTCTTCCCAGGTGATTCTAAGATGGGCCAAATAGACATTTGAAATTCACTAGCTATGTAACAAGCACTTTGGTAACTAAAACATCTCCCCAGCTCCTTATTTGTTTACTTCCTATCTGTCATCTTATGAGACTGAAAGACTTCCAAGCATGTGATCATAGTGGCTTTGTTAACCTATACCTAACACCTAGCATAGTGCCTGACCCATGATGACCATTCTAAACATTTTATATAGGGCAGTAAATTAAAAGTAATGCTTGCATAGTAGGCTGAGGTATATTCTCTCCTTTTTGCTCACCTGATAAAAGCTCAAGGCCACTGTCATCTTCCTGGGGTTTCACGTTTGGTGTCTTCTAGCTATATCCCTGTATTATCAATAATCATAGCTTTGGACTCCTTAACTAAGGACTTCTTGTAGGTGAAAGGTATGCAACCTTTTTAGGCTGCATGTAGTTTAGCAATAGAGAACCTGTCTAGCTGGCAGGAGGTCCTAGCTCAGTTCCCAGCACTGCAGAAACAAGAAGGCTTGATGCTACTCTTTGTTGTTTAGGATATTCTGGTACAGCAGGGATTTGGTGTTCAAGAGCAGTGTCAACATGCTAAGTCTCATTTGGAAGAGCAAATAAGAATCAAAGAGGATCTGTGTGTATGTGGCAGGGAGCAGGGTGGGGGGGCTTCTGGGATTCCCCAGTGACCCCTGGTGTGTTCAAACAGGAGAGAGTCTCTTTCCAGTAAAAGATATGGTGTTGGGAATAATCTTCAAGTGCTGTGTGTTGAGCCAAGTCTTGTTCCATGTGGACCTCAGCACACATTTGTTTTAAATTATTCCCTAATTTGCTTAAGTGTCTGTGGTGTCTTTGCTCTTAGCTTAGGGCCTGGAGAATGGAAAGAGGGGGATCCCATCGTCCCCAGCCCTGGCTCCAGGGCAGACACTTCCCCAAAGCTCCTTCTTCTAAGCTCGGTGGGGGAGTCCTGTGGGGTGGGGGTCCACGACCCCAGGATGTGAGAAATGGAAGGACCACTGTGCTTCCCTTCCCCTTTATTGCCAGACTTGCCGTTAAATTCAGTTGTTTTGCTTTTGTGGCTATGCTAACATATACCTCATTAGTCTGTTTGTCTTAAAATCCACCCACTCTTAAAAAAAAAAAAGCCAGGGCTTAAAATAGTTCAGTTGTCTATGTGAGTGCCTCTGAGCCTCTGCTGGTGTTTTTAGAAAATACCAGAAAACCCCTTTCGTGTGTGTGTGTGTGTGTGTGTGTGTGTGTTGGTATGTGTATCATGTGTGTACATGTACATGAATACCTTTAGATGTCTTTCCTCAGGAGCCATCTACTTTGTTTCTTGAGATAAATTCTCTCCTTGGCCGAGAGCTTACAGAGTAAGCTAGGCTAGCCAGCCATCAAGCCCCAGAGATCTGAGTAGCTCTGCCTCTCCAAAGATGGGATTCTAGTCATGTCTCAGCAAACTTGTTTGTTTTCTTCCCAAAACATGGGTTTGGGCAATTGAACTCATGTCCCTGTCCTTGTTCAGCAAACACTTTTCTCGATTGGCTATCTACCAAGCACCAGAACATCTTTGTGTAATAGTCTTTCTTGGACACTCTTCCTGGAGCTAACAATCTCTCTAGCAGGTCATGAGTAGACTCTCCTGGCTGCAAAGAGACAGAACACTATCTCATGGCAGATATTGGACTTATCACCAAGACTTAAGCTGCTGATCACTGATGTCCTTGGGAGTCATGGGCTCAACTGGACTCTAGAGACGTCAGAGGCCCCAGGGAGATATGTGACTTGCACAAGCCCTCTCAGCTAGGAGTACCTGGAGCTCATTAGATACTTAATTCTCATACCTGGAGAACCAAATTCCATAGGTAATTGAGTGATGCTGTCATTCATGGTCTCTTGTCACAGCACTGGGGTGACTGTCACGTCCCATCTGACCGTGAGCACTCCTCTGCCTTAGTAGACCCCTCACTCTGTGCTCTGCTGACAGCTCCATGCTTTTAGCATACATGGCTCATCTGAGCTCTGTGCCAACCTTAGGAGGTTATAATTACTGGGTTACAGCTATGTACACCAAGGCTTACCTTCTTAGCCTTTGCAGTCCAGGAATCTCAGGAGTTCTCACCAAATATCTACAGAGCAATGTCCTGGGGTGATGCTTATTGTTGGACAATGCAGGTTTAAGAATCTATTCATAGTTTCTGTCTGTTCTGTTTTTTTGGGTTACCCATATGGCTGGCCTGTGTTAAAAGGTAGAATTTCCGAATCCCTGCATAGGTAGTTTGGACTAGGACTTAGAACAAGAGATATGAAGGTCTGTGTAAATTTGCTTTCTCAGAAACTGTATTCCAGGACAGCCAGTGGTACTAGAGCATCTGTGGCATTTTGGATTCTGGGTGGGGCCCTTGTTGAACCTCAATAATTGAGTCACATCATCGACCATTAGGACATGAAGCAACAGTACGTCATTGATAGGGATAACTGTCTAGGACTGAAGGCCTCGGGAAAAATTCACATCTATATTATTTTTCAAGGCTGACTGATTGTAGAGAATTGGATGTTGCAGATCCAGAATTAAAGCATCCCAGGAGACTTTTTTTACACCTCTTGCTAGTCATTCATTGCCTACCTCTATGACATAATATTTCTGTGACTATCAATGAAACATTTTGGAATATATTAACTTACCATATCCTAGCTTCTACCAAATCAAGTGGTAAAAATGTCACCAGATAGCATGGAAAATCTGTATCAGAGATCATTCTGCTTTGCTATAACTTTTTGTGGTGATTTCAGTGAGAAACACCCCTATCTTATGGTTTCTACTGCTGTGATCAAATACCACGATTAAAAGTAACCCGGGGAGAAAAAGGCTTACTTCAGTTTGTATGTCTTGAGCACAGTCCTTCTGAAGGGAAGTCAGGGCAGGAACCTGGAAGAGAGATCTGATGCAGAGGCTGTGGAGGAGTGCTGCTTCCTGGCTTGTTCCTCATGGCTTGCTCAGCCTGCTTTCTTGTTGCACCCCGGACCACCAGCCCAGAAGTGCTCTCATATGCAAAGGACTGGGCCCTTTCACATTAATCAGTTATTAAGAAAAGCCCTCTAAGCTTGTGTACAGCCTGAGCTTAGGGGAGCGTTTTCCCAATTTACAGTGTACCGCAGCCTTAGTCATTTGAACACTTGGTCCCCAGTAGCGGTGCTATTTGGGGTGGTGGGAAAGTGACCTTGCTGGAGGTAGGACATCACTAGGAGTGGGCTCAGAGAACTCATAGCTTCTTCCTGTTGTAGTGTGTTTCCTGTGTGTAGGTAAAGATGTGAGCTCTCGGCTTCCTGCTCCTGCCTCTGTGCTGGCTCCTTGCTGGCTCCTTGCTGGCTCCTTGCTGTCATGCGTACCAGCCATGATGGATTACCTCCTTCTGGCACCATAAGCCAGAATGCCCCCTTTCTTCTTTAAGGTGCTTTAGTCATGGTAGTCTTTCACAGCATCAGAAAAGTGACTAATGCACTTACCTACCTAGTACTCCCACCAGAGGATCTGAGAAGGGTCTTAAGACTTTCTTTTACATGGTAACTATAAAACTTCAAAAACTCTTTCTATACTAGAACATACTATTCAAGGCAACTTAAATTTGTATTCCCGAACTATGGTCTCTCACATTCAACTCAAAATTTAACTTTCATTCCACTTGAGGTGATATTATCTTTTGTATCAGTATCTACTTTGAAAAGTGGCTGTGGGCTTACCCCTGGGCCCTAGTGGAATCTGGACATTTGACCATGATCCTCAAGTTACAATGAAAAATAAGTGGTTCACTAGGGATCTCAAACCATAAAGATAAGCATATATGTGCCCCCACTTCAAGTTGAAGTGATACACATGCAGTTGTGTTCCAGAAATTTCTAAGGCACAAATAAATACCATACCTCTACCCAAGGCTAATGTCTTGGGTGTGTGGCACGGGTGGTCTCACATGCTTGTGTTCCAAAGACCTTGTGTTTTATTTAGAGCTTGCTGTTGCTGGAAGAAAAGTCCTTATAACAGTGTAAACAAGACATTCTTCACTTTCTTTTTGCTCTGTGTATATCTATGAGGATGTTTCTGGAAGAGATTATCATTTGAATCAAGAGACTGAGTAAAGAGGATCCACCTTCATCACTGTAGTCAGAACATCACTCAACCTATTTAGGACAGTAATAAATTTTTAAAGAGTAAAAAGAATTCACTCTTTACTTCCTTGAACCGGGATACCCATTTTATCCCTTTGGAGAGCCTGATTCCTGTATCTTCAGACTCTAAACACTCACTGCTGCTGCCCTCTGGCTCACCATCCATTAGCCTCAGATTGAGTTAGAGCATCCACTTGCCTGGAGCTCCAGGTTGCAGAGAGCAGACTGGGGACTTCTCATCTTCCACAAGTGTGGGGGCCAAGTCCCATTGCAAATCTCTTCCATGTCTGTATACTTCCTGGATCCCTATTTCTCTGGAGAACCCCCATGAGCACGTATGCTCTGTCTTTCACAGTCAGGATTCAATGATCACAACTTCTCTCATGATTGTGAGAAAATACTTGAAAGTCAACTCAGGGGTTTGATTCTAGTTCATCGTTTGAGGGTGTGGTCCTTCTTAGTGGAATAAGAACGTGAAGCAGCTGGTCACTTGTCACCCACAGTCAGGAAGCAAAGGGAAATGAGTGCTGGTACCTAGCTCACTTTCTTTTTTTACTTAGTCTGGAGCTCCGCAGTCTGGGATGGTGTTGCCTGCATTGAGGACATGTGTTTCCACATCAGTTAACCCAATTTAGAAACCCACTCATAGACATTCCCAGGTCTCCTAGTTGATTTTAGATCCAATCAAAATAATTATTACAGCATCTACCACCCTGCTGATCCTGTTCAAGTCAGACCACAGCTACTCTCTGTGAGTCTCATGTTCTTAATCTCAAGAACCAATAGGCAAAGAAGGGTCAGGTCACTGCCAGCTGAGGTGATTGATGGTATTGTAGAAAGTCATTTTCTACTTCCTGTTCAATGGGAGCTGGGGAGGAATGTACTAGAACATTCTGGGACTCAGGGGTTCTCTGAGGTACTTCTTGTTACTGCAGTACCCCGCGAGCAAGTCAGTAGGAAAGTTGAGCCTGGTGGTATGGACTTGTTTTTCCAGCTGCTTGAGAGACAGAGGCAGAATGCTTACAAGTTTGACACTTGCTTGGACTACAGGCACACACACACACACACACACACACACACACACACACACA
>JADRCD010231438.1:0-13285 GCA_019843815.1 Montemys delectorum
GGGCTGTGTAACAGTCTTCAATGTGCCTGTACATCAGTAGAGATTAAAGGAGATTCTATCCAGGGTCAATTACTATATAAAATACTCCTCTGTGCCTTCCTCTACCTCCCCAAATTCTACTGCAATATATTCTCCACCCAACGTCAGTCCCTCTAAGCTGCTAGCCGGGATGGACAGCTCTGCAGGATGTGGCAGCAGTGTAGTAGAGGTAGGTCTAGCACAGTCCTCCAGAGCAGTGAGTGATGCTAGGTAGAAAGCAGTATTCCCTTCCACCCGGGAGCCAGCTGCACGGTACGAGACCAAAAGCAGGCCAGAGGTGTGTTGGCCACTTGGCCAGCTCCTGTTGGTATCTCTCTGGTCAGCAGCAATGTGTTGTGTTGTCTGGTCCGATGCATTCAAACCCCCTTGCACCACACTTAGGTTTTTCCACTTTGCTTCATCCCCCAAGCCGTGCCTCTGCACTCTGAGGAAATGTCAAGGGGAATTAAGACAACTTGAACTAGTTTGCCATGCTGCTGGGACACTCGGCTGTTACTGATTTCTTCTCCTTTTTATTAAAAGCATTTCCATTTCCATCTCCCTTGCTCTGAAGCCTCAGAGTATGTGCACAATTACCAAAATGCCGAGTCATCAGTGTCCTACCTATTGAGGAATGTCAGGCTCCGGGACGCTGAAGCAGCCATCTTACACAACATTCACATGAGCTGGGAGTTTCTTTGTCACAAAATGGGAGTTCTTTTTTTTCCTCTTAATTTCTTTTACAAGACAGTTGTATCATTTTGGTGTTGAGAATCTTTGGGATTTTATAAATAAACATTCAGTGGTGTATTTACTTTAAAAAAAAAAATGCTGGGCAATGGTGGCGCATGCCTTTAATCCCAGCACTTGGGAGGCAGAGGCAGGCGGATTTCTGAGTTCGAGGCCAGCCTGGTCTACAGAGTGAGTTCCAGGACAGCCAGGACTACACAGAGAAACCCTGTCTCAAACACCCCAAAATTAAAACGTGTTTCTCCTTACAACATAACAGTGATATATATGTGTACATATATATCACATAACAGTGATACATATACACATATATATCATATACATAAACACATATACACAGATATATATGTATATGTGTTTGACATGTGAGTCCCTGAATAAAAGCTTGGTGATCTCCTTATCCCAGATGCTCATGATCTTAGTAGAGAACTAGAATGTATTTGCCTCAGTTGTTGCCTCTATTCCCTATAAGGAATGGAAGTGATTCAGGCAGATGTGTCTGCAGATGGGGAAAGCCCAGTAGGTAAGATAGGTTCTATTTCCTGTCATCCTTTCTAAATAGTGTATAGAAATGTGACCTAAGATCAGGATGTGGGGCAGAGGCTGTGGGCTGCACAGCCCCTATTTGGTCAGGAACCATGAAGTCGCAGGCAGAGCTCACACCTTCTCCCCTGACCTATGCCTGACTCAGTGGATGCCGAGCCAGTTTTGCAGACCCTGATCACATGCCAAAGAAGCTGCCCTTCTGCAAGTATACCTGCTGTTCGCACAGCTACCCCAGAGGACCGGGCTCTGGCTCGCTTAGCCAGCTGCTACAAGTAGATTTGGCCAAGCCAGACTCCATCAGTTTGTTTCCAAGGGACCAAGACCACAACCGTGTAGCCCACAGGCACTGGTGCATGTGTCCCTGTATTCTCTGTCACTGATGTGTCAGTCCTTAGTCACTCTGGAGCCACTTCCACAGGCCTGGCTCCAGGACCTCTTGTCTCACATGCTATTATTAAAGAGAAGGCAGAGTCTTGCTGCTCCCTGACCTCTCCCCTAAGCTGCTAGGCCCAGGCCTGAGACTTCTTGGATTTAACTCTATACAGCAATACTTCTGGCGTCCTGCTATCAGCCCCAGCTTCTGAGAGAAATGGCTTCCCCAGGTGACTATAGTTTACAGAGGAAAGGGAGCTCTAAATACCTCCCTTTAAACAAGATTTAGATTCTAAATTAAATTCCCTTCCAGGGCCTATGATAGGTACAGACTGTCCACTCTGCATCTGTACTGAGTACCTGCCCCAGGTCAGGCTCTGTAGGTGTATACTGATGATGGCCAGGAAAGGCAAGGGCTCTACCCTCACTGAATTTAGGGTTAAACAAATCTAACAAATACATAATTAATTTTTGTAAAACGTGCTTTTTGAAGGACTGGAAAGAGGCAGTGAACGTCGGGGAGCTTCTTGGGGTACCTAGATGAGGTCTGCCTTCAGAGATGAGGGCATCTCCAGAGACAGCTAGGGATTAAGAAGGAAGCCACGTTGGCAGGCAGGCCTGGAAACCAAGAGACTGGCATCTTCTCAGAGAGAGGCACTTCCATGATTGAGAGGCCCAAGACTAAACCAGTCAGGAAAGTGGGGGTCAGCAAGGGGTCTGGGTTTGCTCAGGTAGAATCAGGAATTAATTTATGGAAACAGATCTCAGGGGTCTCTTTGTATCCACACTTCCACTTTTTGTGATTTCCATTGCCCATGATAATCAAGATCCATAAATATTAAGTTGAAAATTTAGGAAATAGGGAATTCACAATGTATAAACAACTTTCATCATAGTGTATATGAAAATTCTATTTCATTAGTTAATACTTAGTGATAAATGGTCTCTTACTGTATCTAAATTGTAAACTTTATCATGTGTATTGGAGAAAGGGAAATCCAGTGTATAAACTGAGTTTTCTACTATTGGAGTGTCTGGCATCGACTTGGAGTCGTGGGATTCCCACACACACACACACACACACACACACACACACACGCACACACACATACACATACACATATACACGTACATGCACACACACACATACATACACACATGCACACACATACATGTGCATGCACACACATTCATACACGCACACACACATACACACATACACACGCACACACACACACACACATGCACATGCACGCACGCACACATGCACACACACACACACACACACACAGATAGGAAGCTGCTGTTTGAGATTAGTAAGAAGACCAGACTGTGACCCCAACACAGCTGATGGCAGCTGTCCTTGATTAGAGAGAGCCCTTGGGGTTAGAGGCCAATGGCAGGTGTTGATGTGATCCTAAGGGAGTAGGGAAGTCAGGGCCAATCCCAGGTTTCTGGGGGCAAATAGCTTCAAGCAAGTAAATGGCATTTTCAGAGATGACTAAGGTAAAAGTGGGATCCTTGTTCTATAATCATATGAAATTGGTGATCCTGTGGTTCTAGAGAGAACATGATTCAACCTCCATTTAATATTTCTGCTCTGTGGTTTGCCAAGCTGATCAGACACCTTGATTGACATGAACATCACCTCGTGGGACAGAGTCAGACCCCCAAGAGTCTGACCTGAGCATCATCTCATGGGGCAGAGTCAGACCCCCAAGAGTCTGCCCTAAGCATCATCTCACGGGGCAGAGTCAGACCCCCAAGGGTTTACCCTGAGCACCGTCTCATGGGGCAGAGTCAGACCCCCAAGGGTCTACCCTGAGCATCATCTCACAGGGCAGAGTCAGACCCCTAAGGGTCTACTCTGAGCAAACTTTGAAGACTTTGAGCCTTCACTTGAGCTGAGGTAGATCTGAGTCCTGAGAAGCCGGCAGCCTCCTTAGTATCCTGGGAGGACATGAGGACGACATCAGTTGGGAAACAGATGAGAAGGGCTTTGCACTCTCTAGTTGGGCTGGTCCCAGCGTTGAAACAACACTTAGGACCGTCTTCAGCTTTCCTCCCCACTACTGGTCCTAGGGAAGACAGATCACTGTCTATTTCAGAACCAAATGGCATAGTTTTTACTGAATTTAAAGAAACTATGGAGACGTTTAAGTCTTCGGCTAAAAGTCTGTAAATTATTCCAGGTTCTACTTAGGCCAGAATGAGCCTCTCTATGGCCCACATTTCAAGAAGCACTCTCCTCAGTGCTCCCCCTATGGATAATGCACGACATCCATAAGAGCCAAGGGGCTGTGCCACCCTGAGCCCATGTTTTTCCTGCTATATATCTCAGACATGTAGAATTCTATAGTTCCTCAACCAAAGGTCCCTGAAAAATACTGAGTCTGGGAACCCTAAGACCAGAGCCTGGCTCGCCCCATTCAACCCTGTTTCTGCCATAAAGCTCAAGGAGCTGAGCCTTGCTTTACAGGTTGGTGTAAACAGGTGTAAAAGGCAAGGCTAAAACCCTTGAACTGCATGTTAACATGCTATACAACTTGCAACTATTTACCCTTATGACTCGTGGACCCACTACCCGCCACTGCTAAGCAGGCCCAGTTAGCCCCACTAAAATGAGGCAATGGTGAAATGACAGGTGAACTGAAGATGAGCCTAAGACCTTGGTCTTTCTGTCATAGCACTGTGTACAGTACCTTGTCCCAGCAGAGAAGCACCATATACACAACACTATGCTTGTGTATTTGGGGGTCCTTCTACACCTAACTTAAAGACAAGAGCCAAGACAGCCTCCTACTTCTGCCCCCTATCTAGGGAAACTGAGCACTCTTGCTTCCTCCCCAGGAGACAACACTGACAAGCCACCCCCTTCTTGGGCTCTAGTGGGGTGTGGGCCCCTGTCCTTACAATGCCATAGCTAGCTGCCTGGTAGTGTCATGGGACCTCGGTAAACAGCGCCTTTCTCTCTCTTCCTCCTTCCTCTCTTTTTCCCACCCGCCATTCCTTGTCTCCTCTCTCATTCCCCTCCCTCTTCCTCACCATCTGCAGTAAACCGGTCCCCTTCTCGCTGCAGCGGGTTGAATCGATCCGAGTCTCCAAACCGAGAGCGCAGTGACTTCGGCGGAAGCAACACGCAACTGTACAGCAGCAGCAACAACCTCTACACACCTGACTACTCCGTGCACATTCTCAGTGATGTGCAGTTCGTGAAGGTAACTCCTGCAGGAGGGCAGCAGGCTTGGGGAGTGGGACAGACCTAGGCATAATACGCATGCCATCTCCCTGCCCCATAGCATGCTGGGTGACAGTTCTTCCCTGGTTGATAACTGTACCAGCCGCTGAAATCGTACAGCAGGAAGGAGTAATTTCCTTCTGCCCAGAAGAACTCTGGGCATGCTGGCTGGTTTTATGTGCTAGGACTTTGCAGATACTTTTAGTGATGGTCAGCCAATAAAAGTGCCATGAAAACGGCTGGGCAGAGGGGGAACCATTGAACATTACCAACAGAAGGGGTAGAACATGCCAAATGAGGCAAGATGAGGGCTACAGGACGGAGAGCATCCCACAGGAGCTTTACTGAGTCCTTTATCAGAATCACCTGTTAAGTCTCACTTCTGCCCTCTGGGGTAGGTGCTACCCACCCTCGGTCCCCTTGTGCAAATGAAGCTGAGGCTTGAACACAAGATCATCTGGCTGAAAATTCAGAGCTCAGCTTCAGAGTTGACACTTCTGTCTGCTCCTGAAGCCCAAGCTCTGGGACATCAGGGAGAGTTGTAGAAAGTTAATCCAGGTAGAAACAACTGAGGACTAGCTGAGTACAGCTCACAGGTAGGACTGGAAATCCAGCAAGTCTGAGGGTGTCGGAGAGGCTAACCTGAGAACACCACAGCCTGTGACTCACTCCTCGTGGCTTCTCAGTGCTGAAGCAGATCTTCCTCTGAGGTGGGGTAGCAGGAATGCAGGATAAAAGAACCAGCGTGCCAGCTCTGCTGGTTCGTGGTACTGGGCTCATAAGTTCAGGACACAGATTGTCAGCTGTCTCACCGATGTCTGCTTTGTGTTTGGTATTGATGAGACACTGGTGACAGCTGCTTTTCTAGAGATTAGATGGTAATAGTGGAGGAGGGGAGGGGTGAGGGAGACAGGTAAGCACAAAGTAACCCAGGTAAGTTCAGTTTCTGATGACTGAGCCATGGCATACACAGACTGGGCATAGACTTGGCTACCTTTAAAGTGGCCATCAGAGCAGGCTGATGAAAGGAAGGACACTTGCTGAGAACTGAAGAGAGAGAGACAGAAAGACAGAGAGACAGAGAGAAGGGGGGGGAAGAGGGAGGAAGGGAGGGAGGAAGGGAAGGATGGAAGGAGCTCAGAATAAAGGCTACAGGGGGATCTGAGCCCTGGCCTGTGACAAGCACAGGCAGATGTTGGTGTGATGGGAATGGAACGTCAGAAGGAGAGCCCCTGCACCCTCTGGGACAGCATATGGAATTTGGACTCTATTTTTAGTACAATCGGAAAAAAAAAAGTTAAGTAGGACTGAAAGTTCTCTGAAGCCACAGGTTTAAAGAGAGTTTGACTAATGCTTTAATTAGCCATCTTTCTGGACTTTAAAAACATTTAGATGTGAGGAAAGGAGGGCTCCCTTTTTTTTTTGTTTTTGTTTTTTTTTTTTTTCCTTTGAGTCTTCCTGTTCACCTAAGTCAATTCAGGCTGCTGTCACAAATTACTTATAGAATGCACAGCTTACAGTGCTGTAACCTGGGTAGGGTCATGGGGCCAGTAGATCCAGTGTGTTGAGGGCCCACTTCCTCATGGGCCCTCAGACATTAGCGAGCAGAGAAAGGGAGCAAGCCCCCATAGAAGAAAAGTCATAGCATCCTGATCCCCTTCTGAAGCCCCCATCCTGGATGCCTTCTCCTCCAGGATTAGATGTCAGCACGTAGTGTGTAGATTTGGGGGCTCACACGGTACCACTTATGGCTTAAGTTAAAAAAAAAAAATCAGTGTTCATTTGGCTTGGTACTGTGGTATGGGAAATAAACAAGACTCTTTACCCGCCGGCTTAAATAAGCAGCCGTGAGACCGAGGGCTGAGAAGAGTGCCCTTGTCTTAGATGGGTTAGAACCATCAGACGTGGATTTGCCAGCTCCCCGGGACTCAGAGGAGAGCCTTTGAGAGAGGACATTTGTAACGTTTCCCTAAGTCCCCATCCCCTGGAGCTAAGAAAAGGTGACTTTCCACAAATGACAAGCAATGCTCTTTCCCATCCTGAGTCAGTGGTGGTTGGAACCCGAAACCGAAAACAAACCTCAGGAGAACTAAGAAGTGCATGTTCTTTTTGTCACACTAGAGGATCATGTTCTGGTCCAAGCTGCTGGGAAAACCAAACATAGTCCTTTTTCTTTTTTCACATAAACATTTTAAAATTGAGAAGGATGGCTAATTAAAGCATTAGTCAAACTCTCTTTAAGCCTGTGGCTTCAGAAAACTATTAGTCCTACTAAGGAGCACTTTTCAAATTCAAGACAAATGTGTTAGGGTTTGGCTTCCTCCTTTGCTGTGTAATGTATGATTTTTCTTAAACCATAAGCTAAAAATCACCTCCTCCCAATTCAGGAGGTGTTTAGGGCCTTTGCTGGGACAGCTTCCCCACAGTCTTCTCCCAGTGCGCTCAAGTGCTCTCCCTCTCTCTCTCTCTCTCTCTCTCTCTCTCTCTCTCTCTCTCTCTCTCTTTCTCTTTCTCTCCCCCCTCCTCCTCCTCCTCCTCCAGCTCCCCTCCCTCCCTCCCTTTCTGTAGTGCTAAGGATTGAATCTGGGACAATCTCAGATACCCTCAGGCAAGTTCTCTACCTTATAGTCCCTGGGGACATAGAGCTAACACTACATGCAGAACTGCTTTCCCTGGCCCAGACTCCAGCTGCTGGCTGTAGAAAAGGTCCTGAGTGACCTTCCTTGTCCAATAAACTAACGTTCCCAAATCATTACATTCAGAAGTAATATGATTTCAAGACAAGTTTAAAGTAAGCTAGAAAGGCACATCTTATGGTTGTCTGGGTAAGGTTTTAAACAAAGCCATGATTCAAAGATGTTTATACATTATGAGGCCCCCAAAGGATGCTTGTGAATTTATTTACTTATTTATTTTTATTTAGTATCTGTCGTGTAGGCATCATTGTTAAGCTAAGAACATTTGCCAACTACCTATGGTGTTATATAACTTTGACCTGATTCCCGTCACCATCTAGTGGTGGAATTCCTAAATTGCAGGGTCCTCTTTAGAAGGCTAGTAAGTTATCCCCAAGTCACAAGTTCATAAAATGACAAGAGGCATCCACTAGCCTAAAGGTTAAGTTCTGGGTGCATTGGCTACCAGGTCAACATGCCTGAAAGGGAAATATTGCCATTTGTTAATCTCAAGATAATAATTTAGGAATGCTTAGATTATTAATTGGTCAAAGTATGAAAGGCAATCGAAATGCAAACTATTGCTAAGACACGTTGCATTGAAGCAGAAAAGAAAAGGAAAGGAAAGGAAAAAGAAAGAAAGATTGTCTTTTGAATATGCTGAGCTCCATCAGCCAGTCAATGGGTATTTCTTGAGCACCAACAATGTTCTTTGGGAACCGTGTAGTACGTTAAATATATTTGAATATAAGATAGAAATATGGGGCCTGAAGAGATGGCTCAGTGGTTAAGAGCACTGGCTGCTCTTCCAGAGGACCTGGTTTTGATTCCCAGCATCCACGTGATAGCTCACAACCATCTGTGGCCCCAGTTCAAGGGGATCTGACTACCTCTTCTGCCCCACAGACACATGACATACACATGCTGCACAAACACACATGCAGGCAAAACACTCAAGCAAGATATAGGAAATAAAAAATTTTAAACTAAAACAAAATTTCAAGATATATATACATTTTTTTATATAAAGCTACCTTGGAAGTCATTAAGAGGGGAAAAACAAGTTAAATGACAATGACCAGTGCGGGCCACTAAACTATGTGGGGTTTTTTTTCAGGTCACTAAACTATGCAGCATTTTTTTCAGGCCACTAAACTATGTAGCTTTTTTTCAGGCCACTAAATTGTGTGGCTTTTTTAAAGCACTATATTATTTGGGTAATATCTGGACCTTTAAAAATTGGGAAGGAACCAGAGGGAGCTTAAGGCAGTGTCATGTGGGGGCGTTCCCACAAGTAGGTATGGAAGGGACCTTGAAAAGAGTCTGGCTGCCCAGGTTCTGGGTTAGTGGCCATGAGAACTGTTAGCCATCAAGGCCATGTTGAGAACATTACTTCATCTGTTTCTCTTTTTTTGTTTGTTTATATTTGGATACAGGGTGTCACAATATAGCTCTGGTTGGCCTGTTTCTATTTTCTTTAACTACTAGACAATTTTTCTATTTAGTAGGAACATGCCAAGTTGAACCATTGTTAGGGCTGGGAACGTAACTAAACAGCACTCTGGCTGGCTGGCATGTGCCAGCCCTGGATTTACCCCCTAGCACCAAAACCAAAACTCACTCAATGGGAGAGAAGAGACAAAAAGAGACCTGGGTCTGGGACCACTTTTCAGGACAGAGCTTATGTCAACAGCTTATCTTTTTTAGTTTTTTTTTTGGAGGTTTACTCATTTTATTTTGAGTGTTTTGCTCACATATGTGTCTGTGTACCATGTGCATTCCTGGGAATTGAACCCAGGTCCTCTGCAAAAACAACAAAGGGTCCTTGCTGCTAAGCCCCTTATGTCAACAGTTGTTTTCTTACAATGATGCATTAGCACAGCAGTACTTTAAAGTTTAAAAAATATCTTTTTCTTAAAGCAAGGCCATGAGAACAGAGGTAACAAATCCATGATACCTTCCCTTCTCTACCCACTAACATGCAGACCCCACCTCCAAACTACCCTGTATCCAGTGTCCAGGGCAACCACTCTCCCCAGAGCGCAAGCGCACGCGAACACGCACCCGCACATGCACAGGCACGTGCGCGCACACACGCATGCACACGCACGCACACGCATGCACACGCACCTGCACACGCACACTGCTGCAGCCCTGGCTGATGTCTGCTGAAGTGTCTGCTGCTGTGATGAGGCACCGTGACCAAAGCAACTTGGGGAGGAAACTCTACTTGGTTTCCACTTCCACAGTACTTCCTCATCAAAGTCAGGACATCATCCTCACCCAGCCGCTGCCACTGCCTGGCTTCGGCCCCTTCCTGCTGTCTTCTTGCTGAAGGCTTTAACTCTACCAAGCTTCTGGAATTGTCTTCCCGCATCACCAGTCACACTGACTGAGGGCCACTCCCCCTCCCCTCCCCTCCCCTCCCCTCCCCTCCCAGCCCAGCCCAGCCCATCCCCCTCCCCCACCTCATGGCCTGTCATAGACCATTTAGAAGGAAAAAGATGGTGAGTTTGACATCTGTCTTTGAAATGTGCACCTGTTACAAAATCCAGCTGAGAGATGTATGTGGGATTGTAATGAGTTTCTCTAGGCACGTTTTACAAACTCAGAGTGGCTAGTGATCTAGCTAGCGTTACCCAGCTCAAAAGTGGCAAAACCAAGACTTGAGCCATGGGTGCTGAGCAGACAGCAAGTTTCCTGCTATACAGTCTGGGTAAAGGATCCTTTTGCCTTATTGGGCTAAAATAGAAGACAAATACAAATTAATATTTTAAAGAAAACAGCTGGGGGCTAGAGCGAAGGCCCTTCCAGTGGACCTGGTTCCCAGCACCCTTGTAAAGCAGCTCACAGCAGCTCCAGGAGATTCGGCATCTTCTTCCGACCTCTGCAGGTGCACACACATGGCATACACAGACACACACAGAGAGACACACACAGGCACACATGGCATACACAGACACACACAGAGAGACACACACAGACACACATGGCATACACAGACACACAGACACACATGGCATACACAGACTTGCAGACACACGCGCGCGCACACACACACACACACACACACACACACACACACATGAAATAACTCTATAAAGAACACAGCTATGGTAGTTTCTCAGGCTTATCAAGTCTCATGTAGAGAATTTTCCTGTCCTTTTGGAAACTTGACTTTAGACTTCTCAGTGAGGGAAGAAAGCAGGGGCTGGGGCATGAGGTGTTCTCAGCAAGAGCACTGACTCTGCTGAGGCTTTGCGCAGGCGGTGAGTTGAGGCCCACATTTCCAAGTTATAAAGTAGAAAGCATCGTTTTCACCTGACTGCTACCAGAGCCGGTCATGAGTACAGCGCTGCTGTGTCTTTGAGTGTTTCACAGTTGAGCAGGCCTCAGCCACTGGGTCCCAGAGTGCCACCCTATCTGCAGCCTTACATGGAACTTGCTAGAAACACAAATTCTGTTTCAGATGCTGACCTAGTAAATTAGAAACTTTAGGAATCGAGCCCAGAAACCTGGATGTAACAAGCCCTTTGGGTCTAATACTGAGGTGTGACAGTCATAGTTCTGTATGGCCCACATCCTCTGATTTGGATATGACTTAACCCTGTCCCCCAAAGGTTAACAAGGTCCCCCCAATGTAACAGTATTATGAGGTGGATCTTCTGGAGGCATAACCTAGTGGGAAGTGAGTAGGTTCTGGGGAGCACCACCCTTGGAGGGGATTAATATATTTTTTCTAGGACTGGATTGGTTCTCATGAAATCAGGTTGTCATCAAACAAGGCTGGCCTACGTGCTTAGCCGCTTGCTACAGTCAGCTGGTTCCCTTTATACGTCTTTCACCTGTGATTTAGCCATAGAGGCTCTCACCAAGCACCAGCCCCATGCTGGTTATACTTTCCAGACACCAGGACCTTGAGCTAAATAAACCTCTTTTCTATATAAAGTGCAAGGCTCAGACATTTCGCTACAGCAACCCAGAGCAGGTTCATGCGGGTTCTTCCAGGTACACTACAAAGTCTATAGCAAATCAAAATGAATTGGGAGATCAGCCACAACTGTGGCCAGCAAGTAAATGATTTATTCGTCGTCTTTCTGCAGCTGGGCTTAACGCAGCTCGGGTAGGACTCCCACCTCATGACCTCAGGCCTCCGAGCAGGCCTTCCAAAGCCTCCCATGGAGCCTGTCTGCTGAGGAAATCTGGCCGTAGCTCTCCTGAGCCTCTTCCCGCTTCCTTGCAGATCACACGACAGCAGTACCAGAACGCACTCACGGCCTGCCACATGGACAGTTCGCCCCAGTCCCCGGATATGGAAGCCTTCACTGATGGGGACTCCACCAAGGCTCCCACCACCCGGGGCACACCCCAGACTCCAAAGGATGACCCAGTGCTCACTCTCCTGAGCAACAGGACCAGCCTGCCGTGTGAGTCAGTCTGGTGGGTGGGTTGGTCTGTCCTGCGATTAAAAAAAAAAAAAAAAAAAAAAAGCCCTACTTTTTTCTCTTCCACTTCCGACCATCAGCCATCTTGTGCCTCACAGAGCCCTAAGTCTCCTCCAAGGCACAGAAGTAACCTACTACTCACTGTCCCCCATAGGCAGCCGCTCAGATGGTCTGAGAAGCCCGGGCGAGGTGGTGTACCTGAGGATGGAGGAGATGGCCTTCCCCCAGGAAGAAATGCCCAGCTTTGAGGAGCACAAGACACAGCAAGTCTCACTGTCCCCTGTCGCCGTTCCTACAGCAGGTCAGGACTGGGTCCAGAGCAGAAAGGGAGATCACCACTCTGGGACACAAACATGGTTCAGAGCAAGCTGGCACAAACTGGGGAAGCCCTGGGTCTCCAGCTCCCATCTGTCTGTCTGTCTGTCTGCTTGCCTGTCTCGCTCTCTCTCTCTCTCTCTCTCTCTCTCTCTCTCTCTCTCTCTCACACACACACACACACACACACACACACACACACACACACACACACAGGGGGTGGGGTCAGCATTTACCAAGCACCTATCATGTATTGGGCCCGTCCAATTCATCTTTCCAGGAAAATTTAGGCGATGGTAGGAGCGTTTCCTGCCTGGATTCAGACCCTAACTGCCCAATTCAGGATTTTTTTTTTTTTTTTTTAAGAAAAGGTATCTTGTAATCAGAGCTAGCCTCAAGCTTCCTTTATACAGAGAATCACCCGGAGCTTCTGAGCCTCCTATGTCTGCCTTCCATTGCTAGGCTTCAGGCTGGCACCACCACAGTGGGGTTTTAGGAGCTGTGCAGTGTTAAGTAAGTCACTCAACCTAAGGTTCTGTTTTCTTAGTAGGTAAGTTCCTTGAATAAGTGAATAAGTATAAATAATGTAGTTATCTCATAAGGCAGTTTCAAGTGACATGCGTCTATATCGGGGCACATCAGTGTATGGTGTCCTGATCTATAAATATTAGAACTATCCCACAATAAGAAGACTGACATCAGCCCTTACCCCCTACCCCCACTGGTAGGGCCTTCCCCTTCCTCTGGGCCATAGCACGGGCTACAGTCTGGGGGAGGGGGTCCCCTGCATTCTCACATCCCTTCATTTGAGATATGGTGCACTTCTGTCTTGACAGCAGAGTTGCTCAAAACGCCCTGTGTCCCAATTACAGTGAGATCTAGCTTGCTTCACTGAGGTAGACCCCAAGCATTTGACACTCTATATA
>JADRCD010231439.1:0-30903 GCA_019843815.1 Montemys delectorum
AGAATTGCTCTTTCCATGTCTATGAAGAACTGTGTTGGAATTTTGATGGGGATTGCCTTGAATCTGTAGATTGATTTTGCTAAGATGGCCATTTTAATCCTACCAATCAATGAGCATAGAAGACCTTTCATCTTCTAAGGTTTTCTATGATTTCTTTTTTCATGGATTTGAAGTTTTTGTCATACATATCTTTCATTTGCTTGGTAAGAGTTACACCAAGATATTTTATATAATTTGTGGCTATTGGGAACAGTGTTGTTTCTCTAATTTGTTTTTCAGCTTCTTTATCTTTTGTAAAAAGGAAGGCTACTGATTTATTTGAGTTAATTTTATATCCTGCTACTTTCCTGAAGTTGATTATCAGCTGTTGGAGTTTTCTGATGGAATTGTTGGGGTCACTTATGTATACTATCATATCATCTGCAAATAGTGATACTTGGACTTCTTCCTTTCTAAATTGTATCTCCTTGATCACCTAGTGATGTCTAATTGCTCTATCTACAACTTCAAGTACTATATTGAATAGACAGGGAGAGAGTGTGTAACTTTTTCTTGTCCCTGATTTTAGTGGGATTGCTTCAAGTTTCTCTCTATTTGATTTAATGTTGACAGTTACTTTGCAGTATATTGCTTGTAATATGTTTAGGTATGTGCCAGGATTTCCTGATTTTTCCAAGACTTGTAGCATGAAGGGGTGTTGTATGTTGTCGAAGGCTTTTTCTGCATGTAATGAAATGGTCATGTGACTTTTTTCCTTGAGTTTGTTTATATAGTGGATTACGTTAATGGATTTTCATATATTGAACTATTCCTGCAACCCTGGGATGAAGCCTACTTGATCATAGTGAATGATGGTTTTGATGTGTTCTTGGATTCAATTTGTGAGAATTTTATTGAGTATTTTTGCATCTATATTCATAAATGAAATTGGCCTGAAGTTTTCTTTCTTTGTTGGGTCTTTGTGTTAGGTGTCAGAGTAACTACGGCCTCATAGAAAGAATTACGTAGTGTTCCTTCTATTTCTATTTTGTGGAGTAGTTTGAGGAGTATTGATATTAGCTCTTTCTTGGAGGTCTGGTAGAATTCTTCACTAAAACCATTTGGTCCTGGACTTTTTTTTTTTTTTTCTTTTTGGTTGGGAGGTATTTGATGACTATTTCTATTTCCTTAGGTGTTATGGCACTCTTATATTTTATCTGATGTTGATTTAACTTTGGTACATGGTATATGTCTAGAAAATCATCCATTTCATCTAGATTATCCAGTTTTATACAGTATAGCCTTTTGTAGTAAGGTAGTAAGATTTGTTAATTTTTTTGAATTTCCTCAATTTCTCTTGTTATATCTCCCTTTTCATATACTGTCTCTTTACCCTATAGTTAGCTTGGCTAAGGGCTTATCTATCTTTTTGGTTTTCTCAGAGAATCAGGTGTTAGTCTTATTGATTCTTTGTATTGTTCTCTTTGTTTCTAACTGGTTGATTTCTGCCCTGAATTTGACTCTTTCCTGCCTCCTACTCCTCCTATGTGTGTTTGCAACTTTCAGTTCTACAGCTTTTAGGTGTGCTGTTGTTTGTATCACATCTCTCCAATTTCTCTATGAAGGCATTTAGTGCTATGAATTTCTCTCTTAACTCTGCTTTCATTTCATCCCATAAGTTTGGGTATGATGTGTCTTCATTTTCATTGAATTCTAAAATGTCTTTGATTTCATTCTTTACTTCTTCCCTGACCAAATATCATTGAGCAGAGTTGTTCAGTTTCCTTGAGTATGTGGGCTTTTGCCTTAATCTGTGGTGATCTGATAGAATACATGGGATTATTTCAATCTTCTTGTATATGTTGAGACTTATTTTGTGTCTGATTGTATGGCCTGTTTTGGAGAAGGTTTCGTGAGGTGCTAAGAAGAGGATATGTTCTCTTGTTTTGGAGTGAGTGTTCTGTAGATATCTGTTAAATCCATTTGGTTTAACAACTTCTGTTAGTTTCACTGTGTCTCTGTTGAGTTTCTGTTTCAGTTATCTGTACATTGGTGAGGGTGGGGTGTTAAAGTCTTCCACTGTTATTGTGTGAAGTATAATGTGTGTTTTCAGCTTTAGTAGAGTGTCTTTTACATATGTGGGTGCCCTTGCATTTGGGGCATAGATATTCAGATTTGAGACTTCCTCCTGGTTGATTTTTTTCCTGTGATTAATATGAATTAATATGATTCTGTATCTCATTTTATAACTTTTGTTTAAAAGTCTATTTTATTTCATATTAGAATGGCAACTCCAGATTCTTTTTTGGGGACCATTTGCATGGAAAACCTTTTTCCAGCCTTTTACTTTGAGGTAGTGTCTGTCTTTGTCACTGAGGTGTGTTTCTTTTATGCAGCAAAATGCTGGATACTGTTATATATGCAATCTGTTATCCTGTGTCTTTTTATTAGGGAATTGAGTCAACTGATGATGAGAGATATTAAGATAGATGATTGTTAGCTCCTGTTATTTTTGTTGGTGGAGATGGTATTAAGTGTGTATGATTCTCTTCTTTTGCGTTTGTTTTGTAGTACTTAATTGCTTGCATTTTCTTGAATGTAGTTACCCTCCTTGTGTTGGAGATTTCCTTCCAGTATCCTCTGTAGGGCTGAATTATTAGAAAGATATTGTTTAAATTTGATTTTGTCAGGGATATCTTGGACTATTTTGTTCAATTCCTTCACCTTCTTGATTGTATTTTCCTGTATTTCTTTAAGGGATTTATTAGTTTCTTCTTTAAGGCCTCTACCTATTTATTTGCCTGTGTTTTCTTGTATTTCTTTAGGGGAGTTATTTATATCTTCCTTAAAGGCTTCTATCATTTTCAAGGGATGGGATTTTAGGTCATTATCTTGTTTATTAGGCATGTTAGGGTAGCCAGAGCTTTCTATGTTGGGTTCTGATCATGAGTTACTGTGGACCTCCTGTGCCTTTGGTAATGGCTGACCTCCTGGGAGGCAGACAGGCTATAGTGTTTGGGAGGGTATTGGGCCAGATGATCTGGCTTGTGAGTGGGGAGGAGGAAGCAGACCAGAAGGGCACATTATTTCTTAATTCCACAAAATTTTTTCCTTTGAAAAAGTAAACTACTTTAGTCTATACTAGTCTCCTATCTGCAACTACCTAGTTAGTTGTAGTCTCATATTTTTAAGTGAAAAGAATAAATCAATGTGTTTCCTATTTTTATAATTATACTTTAAAATGTACATACGAAGAAATGAATTAGTTATGCCTATATCTACTTTATGGTACATGTTATTCAAATATTTAAAACATAACCAATTAGAGCTAAAATTAGCTCCATTGGTATAGTGTCTAGCATACACATAGTCTGACTCTGTAAGGGGGCAGTTGGCATAGAGTGCATGTAGAGGTCAAGGAACAACTGTCTGCTGTTAGGTTTCATCCACTACATGGTCAATTTGCCAAGTCTGGGACCAAGTGCTTTTACACTCTTGAGTTATCTCTCCTGTTCTTTTGTTTTTAGCTAAATGTCTTTCTGAGTTGAGTAGTGAAATTTTCTGTTGTCCTGCTCAGAATGTGAGTCCTCTCTTTCTTCAGTGCATCTCCACTGTTTTTATGACCACTTAGTAATTGTCACAGTTATTAGATTGACTTTTACACTATTACAGTGCTTATGTTCATGTGACCTTTTTTTTTCTTTTGTTCTGAAGGGTAAGAGTGATGATACCCAATAAGCATACACATAGAGCAAATTCATTCTGCTAATGTCTTGTAAAACTACTACAGGGCAAGTAGAAACACAGTCTATGTAGACTTCAATGCTATCTGAAGTCTCAGGCGTTCACTGAGGATCTTGGAACATAACTTGTGGATTTACAGGGGACTAAAATAATTATTCTTATGTCCTTTTACCATCTTTTCTGTTCATATCATGACAATTATAGGATTTAGCCTGAAATTTATAATTTTTAACCTAATTACATACAATAATTTTTTAGTACATACAGCTAAATTAGTTTTTTTGTTTTTTAATGTTTTTGTTATATATTTATTTGTAATAATGGCCTCAGCATGACTATTATGACATCATTATACATGTACGTAATATACTTCAGTCATATTTATTCTCATTGCTCTCTTTTTTTCTTGTTAAGATATGATTTCATGTACCGTAGGTTCAAATCCTTAGTTGTTGGCATTACAGATGTACAGTTCGATGCTCAGTTATCAAGTTTCTGTGATTTTGAAATTAAGGTGCATCTCTAGCCCTTGTTTACCATTTTTGTTGTTGTTGCTGCTGCAGCTGTTGTTATTGCAGTAAAATGTACCATAATGTTGATATGGGCATAACTTACTGTAATAGTTCCCTGTAATAAAAATTCATCTTTTTCTGTTTTTTTTTTTAATCTTAAATTGAAGAAACCAGGTGAAAGTGTATTAAATATTCTATTGCAATGAACTTATGTTAATGGTATAGCAAAGATTTTGGTCAATCCAAAGGATAGCAATGGGAAATTTGATTGTGTTTTGTAATGTGAAGATTAACTGTTCCTAACTGATGCTATTTGGATTTTCTTTCCATATCAAGTGCCCCCTTTATGGGGAATTTTAAAAAATGACTTTTAATAGATAGCTTTGTAGACATTGCAACTACTTTTCTACATTGATAAATTCTCATTATTCTTTTTATTAATTAAAATTTAAATATATATAATATATATGTAAAATATGTAATATATATAAAGGAAAACTGATGTTATAAAGTAGCTGGTAAATATCTTACATATAACAGGTAATTTTGTTCTGTCTTTTCATATGAAATTTCCATGTGTTTTGTGTGACATGTGTTTAAAGATATGCTAAGACATTTATGTACAATACTTTTTATTATATATTATGATATCACCTTCTTCCTTTACTAGACTATAAATCATAGTTTGTTGATTTATAAACAGCTTTTTTTTTTTTTGTTTAGACTTTTATTAACCTGAGCGCATGGACACTAATTTCAAAACATGGTAAAACTACTTGCTATATTGTATAGCATTTTGGCTTCTGAAAGTGTTGGATATATATTTCATTATTGATTAGAAATTTGAAAATTGTCTTCATTGTAGAAAAGATGAACTGCTATATGTAATTTACTTTTTTTCTAAGTACTTGTCTTTATTTTATTTCATCATTTATTATTGGTGAAACGTCTTCCTGAATTCTTGTTTCTTAAAATCTTCACAAGATACTTTTTGTTTTGTTTTAACCCATTGTATTAGTAGCCAAACATTTGAGTGGCAACACCTGGAAAAGGACAATATAAAAACAGAGTGGCTAGCTGCTTAAATTCCAAAGTGTTCAGGGTCACATCTTTGTCCATCACTTACTGGATGTGACTATGATCTGGCCTTGTGTTTTGGGTTTTATTTGTAAATGAAAGATTATAGGTTTCATTTTCAGAATCGTAGTGAAGAAGTATGCGATGCATTCTATAACTCTCCTGGATTGTTGTAACACAATCTCTTGCTTTTAATCCAGCTGTCTTCCTAAAACATGATCTTGTCTTTATTGTATTCAAATTTGTACATGGACTCCCTAGCTCTTGCAAGGTGAGTTAGACCTTACAGCTGAGCCTGCTAGACCCTCCAAACTGGCTTCAAGCTCTCTTTGTTTTCAGTTTCAGATACTCACAGCTTTAGGTGACCAGTGTCTGGATCTTTCTAAATCTGTCTCGCTATTTGTATGCCATCTTGGTTTTACTTTATATCATGTCCTTTATGGGAAATATGCCCCAACCCTGTAGACATATGAACCCACCAGTCCAGTCCTTTTGTCTTTACTCACATCTTCTGCTTAAAAAGCCCATCTTCTTTCCTGTACCTAAAAAACATAACTTCTTCAAGATCCAATTCAAATGCCACGTTCCTTGCTTTATATGAAAACCTTCCCCTCAGAATGACTCCATGATCTACTGAATTTTCAGGGCTTTTGTATACTCTCTACTTAATTTGATGACTGAATACACAAACATTTTTGGTATTTTTTTTCCGATGCAAAACCAAGAGGTTTATTTTCCAGCCCATGGGTTCGGGGAAGGTCAACCCTCCGTCAGTCCCTCTAGGCGAGTTACTAAGAAGGCAACCCTGAATGGCTATTACAAGCAGTTTTTATACTTTTTAGGGGCATAGGTTACATCAGCAAAGTTACAGTTCAAACATACTGGCTAAGCATATTGACCTTTAAATTTATTGGCTAGCAAGCAAAATATGCATTTGAACTCTTCCTGGGACTTTGTAGAGGGTCAGGTACCATCAGTACATTCTGAGAATTTTTTACTTAAGAATGTTCCTATGGTTGGAGAATGGAACTTGGCCTAGCCTTGATCCCAGGCAGGAAGGTGGGCAATGGGGCTTGAAAAAGCCCTGAGGATCCCTCATTCCTCCTTTTCTTGTACAAGCTCCAATCCTGGAGTTACTGTCAGGGGTCTTGGGTAACTAGCTCACATTCTTCAGGTCTTGTCCTCAGGGTCCCATATTGTTGGCCCAGGACCATTAGCTGCATTGCTCCTAGTCTCTCTTTTATGAAGGCTATAAGCTTGTTCAATATGCAGGGTCCAAAGGTCAACAATAGCAGAACAATTATGGGTCCTAACAAGGTGGATATGAGGATGGTTAACCAAGGGAGGAGTTAAACCAAGACTTGAACCCTCCCTGACTCTCTTCACTTTCTCTCTTCAGCTTGGCTAGCCCTTCTCTCACCTTGGCCATTGAATCTTTAACAACTCCAGAATAGTCTATATGAAAGCAACACTCCTCAATTAGGGCAGCACATAGCCCTCCTGGCTGGAGGAAAAGTTAAGTCTAATCCCCTCCTATTCTGCAGTACTACTTCTGATAATGACGTCAATGATTCTTGAAGGTGACTCATGGAAGTTTCTATTCTCTCTATATCTAAATCAGTGGCTATCCTCAGACTGTCATAATTTTTCCCTTATAAAACCAAAGCCAGTTGGGCAGTGGTGGCACACGCCTTCAATCCCAGTGCTTGGGAGGCAGAGGCAGGTGGATTTCTGAGTTCAAGGCCAGCCTGGTCTACAGAGTAAGTTCCAGGACAGCCAGGGCTAGAAGAAGAAAAAAAAAACAAACAAACAAGCAAACAAACAAACAAAAAAAAAAACCAACACAAGCTGAGGTCCAGTGGCTGCCCTGACCACCCCCAACCCCAACAGAAGGGAGACAGTGAATATTTTTGGTAATTTTAAAGACTATGATACAGATTAGAATCTAAAGAAGTAAATTTTTGAAAGGATCGTGAAAATATAATTTTAATGAATAAAACCTTCCAAAATGATTTCTAAAATTTCATTCATTGTGCTCAATGCACTGCATTTGTTTCACCATTTAAAAGGATGCATATATACTAGCTGACATGACACAAACTCCTTGATATGACCAGTCAATTTTCACATTCTTTAATAATTAGCACAGCAAAATAACAGAAGATAACAGGAAGAATGAAAGGCTCTGGTCAATAAAATGAGAGTGAGTTGATTGTAATCTGGCTGGAATTTGACTGGATCCTATTGGTTCCATCAATAGGCCTATGTTTTTCGTCAGCTTTGTTGTTGCTATTCACTGAGCAAATTCTAGGGACACACTAACAATTTCAGTTAAAGCAGATGTTTTCCACTTGATGGACTTTGTAAAGAATATATTTTAAAAACTGTTTTCATATGGTTTTTGTCAAGTTACCAGAAAGCTCAACTGGTTGTAACTAGGTCACACTTCCTATCCGTCACTTCATGATAATGTAGCACTTAAAATTATAAACACACATGATAAATACACTAACAATGTCACACTAAGATCTTAGATTACAGTTTCAATAGTATAGTCATGAACCAGCCTCTTTAATTGATGTCTCTTTGATTTATCATATTTTTAAGATGAAGTGCCTAAAAGTTTAAAAATATTAAAATATAAAAACAGTACTTAAGAAAGAAAAACCTAGGTCATTACATTTTAAATATTTTGCAAGTCTTTTTTCTTTCTTTCCCAAAGAACTAAATTATGGTACAGTTTAAAAAGTGGATTAAATAACAGGATACAGTTCTCAAGGCTAAAGTTAAATATAGTAGCAAATTTGTGTAAATAAAAAAGGTACTGTTTTAAGAAGAGATAATACATTGTAAAAATCATAGATTAATTTTCTGAAAAAAGTATAGGCAGGGTTGCCTGTTGTTCACCATAGTGTTTTGTAGAAAGCGCAGACTGAATAATTTTGAAGTGGCTGTGTAAAACTTCATGTATCTAAAAGATTAATAGGTAAAGATTCACTTATCAAGTCTCTCATGTGTTAATAGACACATTGCAGCAACCAATTAGTGCTACTAGAATACAGCAGATTGCTCTGTTCTGCCCAAAACTCAAAGCAATGTACTTCATAAAATATGCACACCAGAAAAAAAAATTGGTTTCTTTTTTTCATCAAAGTAGAAACATCAGGCACCCATTAACGTTAAAAGGACTTTGGATTATTGGTGAAAATACATTTGACAATAGTTGCTGATGATAAAGGCTATCGTGGGTAATAGTAATGTAAAAGGTGTGGACATTTCCTGAATTTGTCAGTTTCTGTTGATGTTTCTTTTAAGGGTCCTCTAGAACACGGATTTTCACACCATTATTGCATAAAATACAAAACAATCCAAACCCCGTACTTCACTATTTGAGCCAGTTCAGGAATACTTGTTATCTCATTCATAGTATTTTGCCTTGGCTGTAGTACATATCTTGAATTTTTTGAGAAACCTGTAGTCTTGCTAACAGTGGTTTGTTTGGGGGTTCCCATGGGACCCCTTTGGCCAAGATCTCAATTAGATGTAAACCAGTCTTAGTACTGGAATCTTCATTAGGTGACAATGACTCCCCGCTTAATTGGCAGTTTCTTTTAAACAGCCTTCATATACATACATATTTTAGAAACTTTTTCTGTTTCCATTCAACCCCAGAACTACACCTTAATTTTCGCCATCTGTCCCTATATTCCCTCCCTTGTCTTGCCTTATCCTCTCAGTACATGCCTGATCCTCTCATTCTACCGACTCATGATCCAGTCATAACTAACTGTTCTATTTCCCTTTCCTAGGGAGATCTATTTGTCCCCAGCCCAACCCCCAAACCCTTAGTCCTTACTCTATACTTAACCTCTGTGCTTTTGTGGATTATGTAGCTTGACTATCATTAATTGACTTTTCAGCTGATATCCACATATAAATGAATTCATACCATATTCTGTCTTCTAAAGGTGATGACGTTTTTCTAGTTCTGGCAATTTACTTACAACTTCATGATGTCATGTTTTTAATGGCTGGATAATACTTCTTGTGTAAATGTACATTATCTTTATTCATTCTTATAAGTTGTTGCCAGTATAGGCTGTTATGAGTAGAGGAGCAGTGAACATGGTTGAGTAAGTGTCTATGTGGTAAGATGAAGGTTATGTGTCTTTGGTTAACCTGCTTGACTAGCATTACTGTAAGATATTTTATATTATTGATGGCTGTTGTGAAATGTGTTGTTGTCTTCATTTGTCTCTCAGTTCATTTGCAATTTATATATAGGAGGGCTACTGATTTTCATGAGTTAATTCTGTGATGAAGGTATTTATTACCTGTAGGTTTGTGGTTGAGTTTTTAAGTTCACTTGTGTATACCAGCAAAGATACATTAACTTTTCAATGTGTACCCCTTTGATGTCACTGAGTTGTCTTCTTGCTCTGGCAGTACTTCAAATACAGTACTTCAAAGTATATATCAAAAGATATGGAGTGAAAGGACAACATTATCTTGCTCCTAATTTTAGTGAAATTGCTTTGAATTTTTCTCTAATTTGGTGTTGGTTTTGGGATTGCTGTAAATTGCTGTTATTATGTTTGCATGTGCTGCTTGTATCGCTAATCGCCCCGGGGCTTTGATCATGAAGGGCCGTTGGATTTTGTTAAAGGCTTTTCTGTCATCTAATGTGAAAATTATGTGTTTTTTGTGTTTCTGCTTGTTTATATAGTAGATTATATTTATTGATTTATGTATGTTTAACTGTGTCTACATCTCGGAGGTTAAGCCTACTTGATAATGATTAATGATCTTTTTGCTATATTCTTGGATTCAGTTTGGAAATATTTTATTAAGAATTATACATCTGTGTTCATGAAAAAATGTGGTTTGTAATTTTCTCTTTTCTGTTTTTATGTGTTTTGGATATTAGGATACCTGTGTCCTCATAAAATGAATTGGGTAGTGTTCCTTCTGTTTCTATTTTGTGGAATAATTTAAGGAGTATTGGCACTAACTCTTTTTCTCTTTATTTCTTGGGAGGCTTTTAGTGACTGCTTCTGTTTTACTAGGGACTATAGATCTATTAAAATTTTTATCCACTCTTGATTTAACTTTGGTAAATGATTTATATCAAGAAAATTATCCATTTCTTTTAGCTATTCCAGTTTTTTGGAGTAAGGTGTTTAAAATATGTCAGTATGATGATGTGGATTTCCTTACTGTCTGTTGTTATGTTCCCCTTTCTTTTATGATTTTGTTAATTTATTTATTTTCTTTTTACCTTTAGTTAATTTTTGTCAGGCTTACTCATTTTCTCAAAAAAAAAAAAAAACAACTCTTTGTTTCATTGATTCTTTGTCTTGTTTTATTGCTTTTATCTTATTGATTTCAGCCCTGACTTTGATTATTTCTTGCTGTTTATTCCTCTTGGGTGTGCTTTCTTTTTATTCTAGGGCTTTTGGGTGTGCTATTAAGTCATTAGTATCTCTCTCTCTCTCTCTCTCTCTCTCTCTCTCTCTCTCTCTGTCTCTCTCAATCTCTCTCTTTTGCTTAATTTCTTACTGCTATGAACGTGCCTCTTAGAACTGCCTCCATCTTCTCTCAATAATTTGGATATGTTGTATATTCATTTTGTTTCAATTCTAGAACATCTTTAATTTCTTTCTTAATTTCTATCTTGGCCTATTTTTCATTTTGTAGTGAGATTTTCAGTTTCGATGAGTTAGTAGGGTTTCTATTGTTAGAATCCAGCATTAATCTGCTTTTGTCTGGTAGTATGCCAGATATTATGTCAATTTTTTTTTTTTGCATCTATTGAGATTTGCTTTGTGCCCAAGTATGTGGTCAGTTTTGGGGAAAGTTCCAAGAGGTGCTAAGAAGAAGGTATATTCTTGTATGTTTGGGAGAAATTTTCTGTGGATATCTGCCCATTGGTTTATTATGTCAGGTAGTTCCAGCATTTCTGTTTACTTTTTGTGTGGATGACCTTCATACTAATTCCTGAAGGTCAACATGTGATTTAAGCTGTAGGAGTGTTTCTTTCGTGAACTTGAATGTACTTGTGTTGGGAGTAGACGTGAAGAATTGCAGCGTTCTCTTGGTGGTTGCTTTCTTTCATGAGTATGTGCTGTCTTTTGCTCTCTCCTCTCGATTACTTTTGGTTTGAAGATTATTTGTTAGATATTAAAACTTTTATTTATTTGTTAGATATTAAAACTTTTAGGTGTGTTTTTCAGATGCATTAGAAGGATGGATCCTGTTTTTACATTCATTCTATAGTGTCTTTTGGGAAGATTGGATCATTGATGTTGAGAGGCATCACTGAAGAGTTTAGTGATTTCTGTTAATCTTGTTGTTTTGACATGTGATTACTGTCATTTTGTTGTTGCGGTTGTTATTTTTGTGGTAGTGATGGTGGTGGTGGTGGTGTGTGTGTGAGTCTGTATGTATGAAGAAGTAGGTGTGAGTCATGCTTTTTACTTATTCAGATGTTGTATATGAATCTAAAATTATCCTAACTGCTCTTTATTAATTGAAAATATATAAAAAGTAGTGAGTAGAAACATGTTTTTAAGGTTTTCTTCAAACTAACAAAAAATTCAATACATAGAGACACACACACACACACATATATATATACACACACAATATATATGTATATGCATATATGTATGTGAGTATGTGTGAATTTGGAGATACTTTTTAAAAAAAATTTAATAGATTTTCTTTATTTAAACTTCAAATGTTATCCTCTTTCCTGCTTTCCCCTCTGAAAATCCCCTATCCCATTCCTCCTTTCCCTGCTTCTATGAGGGTGTTCCCTCCACTCACCCACCCTTTCCCACTTCCCCGTCCTGGCATTTGCCCTACACTGGGGCTCAAACCCTCACAAGACCAAGGGCCTCTCCTCCCATTGATGTCCGACAAGACCATCCTCTGCTACATATGAGGCTGGAGCCATGGGTCACTCCATGTGTACTTTTTGGTTGGTGGTTTAGTCCCTGGGAGCTCTGGGTGTACTGGTTGGTTCATATTGTTGTTCTTCCTATGGGGCCGCAAACCCCTTCAGCTCTTTGAGTCCTCTTTCTAGCTCCTCCTCTGGGGACCCCGTGCTCAGTCCAATAGTTGGCTGAGAGCACCCACCTCTGTATATGTCAGGCTATCGCAGAGCCTATCAGGAGACAGTTGTATCAGGTTTCAGTCAGCAAACACTTATTGGTATCCACAATAGTGTCTGGGTTTGGTAACTATATATGGGATGGATCCCAAGGTGGGGCAGTCTCTGGATGACCTTTCCTTAGGAGACACTTTCTTAATATCACCTCAAACAGCATTAATTCTTTTAGCATGTACACATGCATATACTCGTAAACTAGTATATATTTGTCTGTTATGTATTTCAAGTAAACATAAAGTAATATACACCTTGTAGCCTTTTAAAGCATCCTTAGTGTTACTTGCTTCTGTCCCTTCCCTTTCTCTCTGTGTGGCCTTTCTTCCTTCTCCTCAGTTAACGTCTGCGGCTCCACTTTTTGCCACAATCCCCATCTTAGCCCTTGTATCCTTCTGTCTCCTTATCCAAAGATCCTCTGTCCCCCAAAAAGGGACATTCGTTATATTTCCCTGGATTCTGAAGTTTTTCCAGGTTATATATGTTTATCTAAAGATTTGTATCCGATAAGAGGCAATGGCCTTTGTTGTTCAGGTTCTGTGTTATCTTAGTACAACTTTTTCTAGGTCCTTTTTTATCTGCAGTTTTCATGATTTCATTTTTCTGTGTAGGTAAGTGGAATATCATTTTATGTATGTACTTTGTTTTCATTGTCCAGTCATCAGTTGAAGAACATTTAGGCTTTTTCCATTTCCTAGATACTGTGAATAGAACAGAGAGCACAACTAGAGCAGATATCTGTGAAGCAGGAGAGGAAGTTTTTTTATATATGTCAAGAAGTGGTATATATAACTCATCTACTTTATCTTTCTGAGAATTCCCCACACTTACTTCCATTGACGTTGAACACAGAGAAAAGAACATCTTGAATAAATGGTACTGGGAAAACTGGCTCTCCATGTGTAGAATGAAGTTAGACCTGTATCTTTCATCCCGTTACAAAAACAAAACAAAACAAAACAAAACCAAAGCCTCCAAATGGATGTAAGACTTTATGAGAAACTAAAGTGCTCATATTGCTGGAAGCTAAGCAGTACCTGGAAAATATAGTGAATTCCATTCACCTGGAATTAAGGCAACAACTCCCTAATGGCACCGCAAAAAAAAAAAAAAAAAAAAAAAAAAAAAAAAAAAAGAATTTTGGTGCAACCAAAAAGGCAAGTGATGATGAAGTCCACAGTAGGCAAGAACTTTACCAGCAACGCATAATATAGAAGATTAATACTCGTAATATAAAAAGAAATAATAATAGTAATAAAACATGCAAGGAATCAGGTCAGAAGTCAGCTCTGGATTTCAGTTCTCAGAAGGGAGACATAGAAATGGCTACATGTCAGAAAAATTTGAACATCCTTAGTGATTAGGGGAAAGCACTTTAAAACTACTTTGAGATCGCATCTTTCTGCTGTAAGAATTGCTCTGATCAATAAAACAGCTAATAAATGCTGATGGAGATGTGAGAGGAGAGGAACTGTCATTCACTGATTAGTGTTGGAAGGCCATATGGACAAGTCTTCCATTCTGCTGCTAGCCTTTTCCTAAACTCAGTAGCTCTGCTAACACCACTTCCTAGAACCTCTGGGTCTGTCTTTTGCCCAATAAAATGGTCAGAATTTAGCTCTCTGTATTGAGCTCATTGAGGAATTTTCCCCAGTGTCTTGACTGCTATCCAGGTCATGTGATTTCCCTTGTCATGCCTCACCAGACTAGCAGTGCTTCAGTGCACTATCTAAATGTCTTTTTCCAAAGCTGCCTTGAATGTTTATTGAACATTTTAGAACAGAGAGGGCTAATAGCACAGAAGAATGCAAGGTGTAATATTGGCCTCTTTCCATCACTGTTCTTAAACATCTTTCAACATCCCTACCACTAAAAATTTTTCTTGATACTTTTGACGTGCCTTGCTTTATAAAAAGTAGAACTTAGTGATTTAAAACCATCAATAAAATTAAAGTCATGGATTTTGTTGTTGCTGTTGTTGTTGTTGTTGCTTCTTGAGAAGACTAGATTCTGAGGAAAGAATTAGAAAATAAACAGAATTCCCTAAAGGAATCCTTACACTTACAGGTGACTTTTAAAGGATATGTTTCTGTTAGTAAAGATTAGGAAAGGGATATTCAATTTCCCAAGCATTCATGGTTGGAGATGGCATTGTTTCTATTAAGGTTTTTGAAAATTTGGGGGTTAAAAACAAAATGTTCACTTACCATGCCTTTTCCCTAATTTTTATTAAAATGAACCTAATTTTTCTAATCAGGTTCATTTAGGGATATTGTTAGACATGTAGAAGGACTAGACCAGCCCACCACATGTAATATGTTATTAATTATAATTAATTCATTATGATTGCATAAATGATTGCAAGAAAATATTTAAAAATCACAGAAGCTTATGTATGGTTTACATATATGTATTCAGTTTCCATACTTAATTATATTATGTCTGGGTTATTAAATTGTAAGTAGGCTAAATCTTGGTTTCAATTACATTCAACAGTGAAATGTTTGTTTTATTCATTTATCTACTTAAAGAGGTTAATTTTGAATTTTTAATTTACTTTCCATTGTAGTATATTTATATTGTTAACGTACACAAGATCCTTTATTCCACTCAGCAGTATTTATTTGTAGCAAGAGTGCTTCTCCGTAGGGCTGGAGAGAGACCTATCTGTGAAATGCTTCTTAGGGAAGGATGAAGACTTGACTCCCAGTCCTCAGGTCCCACAGACAAGTTGAGTATGGTGGGGCAGTCCTGCAATCCCAGCTGAAGACAGAAACAGGAAGATCCAGGGCTTTACTGGCCAGTCAGCTGATACCAAGCAGTGAACAACAGGTTTAGTGAGGGACTCCCATCTCAAGACAGTAAATAACAATTATAATGAGTTGGAGAGTAACTGAGGAAGATGCCTGATTTCAGACTGTAGCCTCGACACACATTTGCACACTCAGCCATCCATATTCATGCACACATACACACATACACAAACACACAAATAAATGTACATTCAGAGAGATACATATTTAAGCATGCAGGATGGAATCTCAAACCAGTTCTGTTACTGGTAAAATGTATTACCTTGAATTAAGTTGACTTATCATTTTCTCATCTGAATCATTTTTTTAAATTCAGAGATTCCAAAGAGAAACAATATCCAAGTCAGAAAATAATCTGGAAATGTATGATCTGACCATTCTTTTAGGACTTGTATTATCTCCCTGCATTTACTTGAAGCAACAAAGAACAAACTTGTGTTAGAGAGGGATAGTTAAGACCCTTGTTGTATGAAAGAGCTCTGGTCAGAAATGAACAGTTTCTCTCCAAGGGAGCCTACGTGTTTTCTCTTAAAATTTTCAGTTCTTAAAACCCTGAGACAAATATAATCCAGTTTTCTTGATTTTATTTATTGCTTGTATTCTAAACGAGCATCTTATTTTATCTGTTATTTATATAGCAGGAGGTTAACTTTATATTGGCTTTGTGGTTTTTTAATGTATAAAATATATCATTTTAATGAGGTAGAGCTAAAGGGAATTTAAAAGTAGGATTAGGCACATATTTGGGGTTTGGTGCTGAATTGTGGTATTTAGAAAATGATGTGTTATAACTTAGACACAAAGGAATGTTACTTCCAGTATCTTTGAAGTCGAAATTATAATCATTATCAAATTAGATTCTTGGTCGCAGACTCTGCCCTGTACATGTGCTACTACATCTGTCAGTTCTTGTAAGACCCATGAGATGTGAGTGATCTATGCTATAGAAGCAGCAAACAATGGGAAATTTAATTAATCCAAGGTATGTGTTCAAAGTTCCCGTGTGAATTGTTATCTATTAAGGCTTCCCTTCCACAGAACAGTTGTATAGTGTTTGATAGACTGCTGGCTTTCGTTCTGGTCCCCACTCACTGTGCTCCTGTCATTCGTTTGGTGCTTTCTGTTTTGATTTCTTTTAATCCCCATGACAACAATCTCTAAGATACAGATAGGAATCAGAAACTAATTTTATTTCTAGTTCATGAAGAAATGGAGACTTATTTGCCTAAGACCACACACTTAGTATATGATGGAAGTGGATACTAAATGTAAGCCATCCTAACTATCAAGCCCATGCATTTGTCATCAGGTATCTACCTCACTGCACTGTACTGATTTAACAGATGTGACTCAAACACAACAGATACTTCTTGCACTACTACACCAGTGCAAGATGCTGGACACATTTACAGTTTCAGACCCATCTGTTGGTGAAAGTCTTTGAAAATATTTTTTCTATATTAATTCCAAAGTGAGCTAAATGGATACAAATGGAGTAAATGCTAGGTTAAAACATACTCTTTGATTTAAAATACTTCAGCCTTTTATCTTGACATGTTAGAGCTGAAGATAAGTCATGCTGCTTATTTCAACATCTAGAGAGATTAAAAATATTAGATGAAAGTTAGTATGAAAGGGAATATTAAAAGTAACTTTTGGTTTTACCACAGTTAAAGACCAACTTGGATTTAATTGAAGTTTAAAACGGATTTCCATGATAGGCTATGCATGTACTTGCAAAGGACTATCCTAAGTAATTACAAAATCCTTTTCAGTTTTCTGTTAGTCTCCATTACTTTGCACATAATTACAGGTGAAATATACTTACATTATAAATGCTTACTCCCTCTAGAATATACTTTACCAGTATGGCTTAGTGTTCAGACAGAGTACTCATTTCGATTCCCAGTTGCTCAACACTCTTCACTTAGGGCCTAAGGTACTGAAAAATGTAGCACAGGATTTGCTATTTGTAAAGAGTCCAGCTCTTCCTGTTGCTTCTCACATATTGATAAATACAGCCTATCTCTTAGCATTGTTTCACAGTATATTCTTTTCCTTGCGGAGTTTCGTTTGTTTTCTGTGTCTGTGGTTGAGTTTGGCATGGTAGCTCTCCTCAGTATTGCTTTATTTCTCTGTGTGCCTCTTTTCACTTTCTTTTTCTCAGTGGAACTTAGAAGCATTAAACACATCTTTCTAGTAGTTAAATTTTAAAAATGAACATTTTATAATGTGACTATTCTATATAGCTCTAAATATGTGAAAGAAATGGTAAATTTTGTTTCTACATAGTCAAAAAAATGTTACTTCTAACCTCTAAGCCCTTAAGATTTCTCCTACCAAAATCAAGGCACAGAGTTAGCAAATACCATTAGCCATGCATTTGTAATTCAGTCTTTTTCAGAGGAAGCCAAGTGTAAACATGAGGGACAGTTGTATGTTTCCCTGAGTATCGTAAAATTGCCATTCTTGGTAACAAAAGCAGCACACAGCTATTTTTCAAAGTAATTGGTAACATATATTTTCCTTTCTATTTAAGCCCTTCTCTCATAGAATAGATTGATTTTGACAATCAGAACTATTACCAATAATAAAAAAGGAGGCAACTCAGTATTCAAAAACTAAAATATTCACTTGTAATCAGTGAGAACCTGCCCAAGATCATGGCATTTAGGATCAGGATTTCTATCTTTTTGGTATTTGAATCTACTGTAGTATTATTAGTATGTTTCATAAGACATAGTTCAGAGCTGCTATGATCTTAAATGTTAATGCTCTTTTCTTATCACTTTACTGTGTAGATACCCTTCATGAGACCCAACTCTGCCACAGCTCATCCTCGGAGGCAATCCCGGAAACCACTTTTATAAGTGTGATTTTAAAACTGTGGATAAAACTCTCAATAGAGCATATAAACTAAAGGAGAACAGCTGTCCTGTCCTCCATAAGCTTATCACTGCAAAAAGTGCTTTTGCGTGTCACGTCTGCATAGAACGTAATGGATTGGTTTATTATATGGGTAGACAAGGCAGTTAATTTGCCTGTGTGGATTTTTTCCCTTTTTCTATTTTTGTTCTCTCTCTCTCTCTCTCTCTCTCTCTCTCTCTCTCTCTCTCTCTCTGTTACAATACTCAGAAACACTTTGTGTATGCATTATTAAAAACAATAGTGGTAATGTCTTGTCAGAATTATTTTAGTTGGTAAATGTCTTCCCTCTTGTTTCTTTGGCAAAAGAAAATACAGTATTTGGACTGAAAACTAAAGGAAGCCAGTGGGACTTACCTGCTCTGTGCTACCCTGTTACTGAATGATTCTCTCTCTGTTATTTGTTTGTAAAAAGGACAATGCTTTCCACTGAGCTGCAAGTCTGTATTGCCTCATTTACTGTGTGTGTTATACACAAAAACAACCCTAGACTCTTATTTAATGCTATTTCTATTTGTGTATTCAGCAAAAGTGAAGGACTGGTGAAGATTACAACTCTTTGAGTACTGTGGAAGCACTTGATGTCAGCACGGACATTCTATAACTAGAATTTAAACTCAAGAATGAAAATAGTATCTGTATTAGTCTTTAGGTATTTTTTTTTCAGAAATATCCACATTTATTCCTTATTGTTTTATTTAATATAAACTTGCTGTATTCCATATAATCTTACTTTTTGAACTTAAATGTGAAGCTATGAAATGAGGGAAATACAGAGCTCGTTGAGTATGCAGCCTGCCTGCTGAAAGATCTTCACCAGCCCCTGTGTCTTCCCAGAGGTTCACAGAGTTTACATTTGATCCTCACGCTTTACTGATCCAGTTTAAAGTCAACGGCAGAAATACTTTGAATATTGTACCACTTAGTCTTGAACTGATTTAGAAGAGCCTACTGAAATTGAAATGCACATATACATGTAAATTGTCAAACTGTCTCTTGAAATTCCATTGTTTATTATTGTGGGTTTGGACCTTTTCAGGTTTAAGGGCATTTGGAATAGTTTAAACTTTAGAATTAGAATAGCAAATACTGTAGATAGTAAATGCAAGTGTAATTGTAAAGTTGGTGTTTCTAGTAATCTATAGTTACAGGGATCATATGATTGCATAAACTGTTTAGTAAAATTAAACATGTATGAAATAATGTATAAGGTTACTAGTAATTTATTGATCTTATTTCAGTGGAAAAAATACTCATAATTCTTAGAAAAAGCAGTATACTTTCTTTGAATATAAGGAAGAACCAATTGTCATTACTTAACTTATAGAAAGGATGATGAACTCCAGCAAAATTTAAGAGAAATGACAATGGATGTTTACCATTTTTCAAATGAACTATGCTTTAGTCCAATTGTCTTTTAGCATAAGGTAAGAAAACATTAACGGATATTTTTAAATTTAGGGTTTCTTTTTCCCTCGGATGGGTTTCTGTTTGGGTTCTGAGAAATCATAGGTAGCGTGGTTGTAGTGGCAGTGTTAACCAAAAGCCCTTCCACAGTCGTTACTACTACAACAGTGTAATTGTCATTCTTCACCATTCAGTTTTTAACGGTACATTATATTCTTCCAAGTTTGGTAAAAGACCCATATTACATGTTGCCACAGTTCCTACATGATATATTCTTAAAAGTCATACTCAGAACCGAATGAAGCATGTCTTCTAAAAATCTAAGTGAAGTACAAAATTAACTTTTGCCCGTTATTGGCCTTTTGCTCTTCAAGATAAAAATTAATGTTTATCTGAAAAAACATTTGTAAGTAATTTATATCTTATAAATAATGCGTAAGAGAATGACAGCTCAAGTATTTGACAGTTACTTGTTGCAGGATAGGAAACAGAAGAAATATTAAAATGTCAGGAAGGGGCTGATATTTTAAGGGAGAGTGCTTAATTGGTAAAGTGCTATATTAGCATCAGTACGTACCGATGTGAAAAGCTGGCACAGGCTTATAACGCTAGGAATGCAAAACACAGACAAAAGGATCTCTGGGATTGACTGGTCAGCCACCCTACAGATTTGGCAAATACCAGGTCAATGAGAGACCGTATATCAAAAAATATGGTGGAAGATTTCTGAAGCTGTATGGAAGACAAACACACACACACTCACAAGCACTTGTACACACACACACACACACACACAGGCAAATGATATCTCACCTAACACATAATATTGGGAAGGAAGTTAAATGTCTCTGAAATACAAAATAGCTGATATACAAAACAGTAATTTATCAGAGTCATAGGAAGAATTTTTTGAGACTCAGTTGGCTATCATCTTCTCCTTATCCTCCAGCTCCACCAAATGTTCTCCTCGGACTTTCTGGAGTTTCTAATTCTGTATGTCGATGATGAAACTCAAAAACCTGAGTTCATAGAAGGTTTTAAGTAATGTTGATTTAGCTGGTCATGGATGTTACTTTGAGAACAATTCATATACAGTTATTTGTTTAAAATAATCATTAATTTATTCAATTGATTAATAATGAGTGTGGGTTTAATGCCTTTAAGGGATTCTTCGATTTCTCAAAAGATTGGTTTCTAGACAGAGGGTTTGTAGAAAAGTAGTAACTTCTGAAACACATAAAGTACAACTTCCTTAATTTAAAAAAAAATCAGTTAAACATTTATTTCACAAATAGAGCAACACTGCTTACCCAAAATGTCATAATCCTTTCATTAAAAATAGTTATGGATGATATGAAAACAATATTTAGCCTTAGCATTCATTGAGTTTAAGTTTAGATATTTATGCGTCAGTTATGTATCACCATATCTTGTATTTCTTGAATGTGTCTCTGAAACCATACGTGGCATAAAAATAGATTTCTGACAAGTAATGTTCACATTTGTTAACTTACTTTCCTGTTTATGCAACAGTGAACTACTTTTTGAGCACTCAGATTTACGTACTTTAAACACACACATACACACATCCTCATAAATATGTTTTACTTGACTCACAATATGGAAATATTTCACCTAAATCTGTTTAAAAACTCAGAATGATTCTGCAACAGATTAGAATATTAACATTTTCTGAAACATTTTCAGTTTCCTGAAGTTATTTTTCATTATTCAAACTTGTTTAAGAGACTTCCTCAAGACACCTATAAAGACATAACAAGACATATGAAGGCAGACTTTATCTATATCTGCCTGAGTCATGACTTTGTAAATGTATATATCTGTAAGGAATGTGAATGGAAATGGGATTTACAAGTGGTTCTTCTTCATAGAAAGAAGAATGTAGGCTTCTTTCCTGTAGTGTACACCTCAAGGTGCTCTGTAAGCCTGTCAGTAAGATTGACTGCTGTTCAGGTACATAGGATGTAATGAAATTGAATGTTCATGCTGGGCTTGGTAAATAAAATGAGATTGACCTCCAGTCATTCTCTCATTTATCTGATTTACATTGTAAAATAAGGATCTACACTATTGATTGGAGTATAATTAGTTAATTATAAACAGGAAAAATGCAAAGTTACATGGAGTTTGAACACAGCAGGTTGTAGTGCTAGAAAATTTCCCAGGGCATGAGCAGATGGAGATCAGTTTATTAGAGAACAAAGCAGACATGTTTCAGGTATGGAGATGTCTAATCATTCTCTCATGCTGTGAAGAGATACTTGCCTTATTGTGTACTGTCATGAATTGCCTTGTTTCATCTTCTGGGTTTTGTTGTTGTTTTTGTTTTGTTTTCTTATTTCACTTTTATAGTTGTAAGCTGGCTGTTGCAGATGTAAATAATGAATTGATTCCACTCTTTAGGTGGGATTGGATTTAGCTTTTCCAAATAGTGTTTCAATTTATCAATATCCATCTGTGATGAGAAATTTTAGACTATCCTACCACTACTCATTCACTGTTGCCTGTGAGAGAAATCCCCCAGTAGCATTAACAAGATAGGTTCAGATGCTCCACATTGGTCTGATGTTTGTGAAATATGACTTAAAACAAGTTTCTAATTAACATGTATAGAAAATGCTCGTGTAGGTGGTGGTTTGCACTAAAATTGTTAGTTGTTACAAGGAATAAAGTATTTTACTTATAGGTATTATACCATTGATAGAATGTAAATTTTTATGACAGTTCATATTATTTAAAAAATTTTAATGGGCCTCAGAATATATTTATTCTACATATTAAGACATTTAATTAAAATGATTGATCAGTGTTCACTGCAGTAACTTACAACAGTTAGTAGCTGAAATTGTATTTGAATTGCTAGTAAGGTTGTATTTAAGCAGTGTTAATAGTCAAGACTAATTGAAGGGAAAGTGAGAGGAGCCAGCTGCTAATCAGTTCTGTAGATGCTTGTGTTTCTAAGTGAGAAGTGCAGTGTTCCCTAGTTTCAGAGACAGTTTCTTTATTCATCATTATATAGGGAATACTGACTGTTGTGCTCCATTAAGGTAACAGGATATCTCCAGTTATCAACACCAATATGTAACAGTACATCCCTCTTAAAGTCTGAGCCTCAATTCTGCTTCTTTCCAAAGACCAGTTTATCATGTCATCATAAACTGTTTGCTTAGGAGGTACCTTCATTTATAATAGGTTTTTTTTTTTTTAAGGAATTACTTAGTATATGCCACAAGTAAGCTTGTTATTGTTGGAAATTAAGAAAGCTAAAGAAACCCTTTAGAGCAATGGTTCTCAACCTTTCTAATGCCGTGACCCTTTCATATAATTCCTCTCATTGTGGTAAGCACCAATCATAAAAATATTTTTGTCACTTTCATAACAAATTTTGCTAGGGATATGAATTGTAATGTGAATATCTGTGTTTTCTGATGCTCCTAAGCAAATCCTGCGGGGCGGGAGGGGGAGGGGGACCGTAGGGGCCGCGACCCACAGGTTGAGAACCATTGTTCTAGCACCTTGCCTAGTTTGCCATGAGACATAAGAGAAATTTTTGAGTTAGATATGTTTGCTTATTTCCACATTGTCAGTAGTCACTCAACACACAGTTTAATGCTTGTTATGTGGATCATAGCACATAGGAAGATCAATCATTTTCTCTTCTTCTCTAGGGTGCTGTACTTAATAACGCTAAGTAAGTATTTTTAAAAAAAATAGAGCTTTTCTTGTTTAGTCTCTACATTTTCCTAAATCAACTCATAAAATACCATAGAGAACTTCTCTGTCATTTGTATTTGTATCAAATATTAATGTAGTATATAGGAAGTTGTACTTGATAGGTAATTAATTGGTCAGACTTGGTTTACATTAAAAATGGGGTTTGTTTCATGTCACTATACTACAGATTTTAGGATTCTCTGTAGTCTAATGTGCACAGTATTTATTAGATACTTTAAATATACTTCTTTAGTTATCAAGGTTAGTTTTGTTTAAAGACATGTTCTTCATATGCTAAATTTATATTCTCTTCATGGGTAAGGTATTGCCTTTTTACTATAATGTGCTATTAGTATAATAATGTTTTTCTTACATCAACATTTGTTTCATGTAATAAAGTATGTTGTATTATATCACAGTACTTTTGTGGGTCAGTGACTTCTTTTGAAAACTTAAACATTCATTTTAATAAATTATGTGTATTATTGTATTGGTGCAATTAAAATGTTTTCAAGTACTTGTTTGAAATAGAAACTAAGTAAAATTAATCAGTAACTGTTTTTACCCTATTACAGTTTTCAGGGTATAGCTTCATAGAAGACTTAGTTTTTGAGTTTTAAAAATATTAAAAAGTTTTTCTATGTAGCCAAAATTTACTAGTTACTAAGTTTCAATACAATTTTCACAGTTGGATTGTAGGATATACAATCTACTATTTTAATTTTTTATACTTTATGTTTTTAAGAAACTTAATAGTATCTCATAAATTTGTCAATAGGCCTACTTAACACAAATTTTACAAATTCTGCTAGATTTCACCTCTGCCATTTAGGATATAATTTTTAGTAGTACTTTCAATTATGATTTTGTTTCAGTTTGACAGAATTTTAATGAAAATTTTCTACATGAAATTTTTCTACATGAAAATAATTGTAAAAATCCTTTGAATATCTTATATTTATCATTTACTAGGCAAACACTGACTTCGAGTAGGGTATTTTCCTGTGATTTTCTTTCTCTCTCTTGGATTTTGGTGGTTGCTAGGGTAGAGACCACCGCTTTATGTTATTTAAACTTGGACTTGCAGCCTTTACTTACTGGTGAGTAAGCGAGGACCTTAGAGCACTATCCTAACACCCCCATTGTCTGCCATCATGAGAAAGACGGCCTGAAATGTATCCTGATGAAGGTGTCAGGAAGAATTAGGTCAACTCTAAAGAGCAAATGCTTCACAGCATCTTCTGAAAGAGCTCCCAATACCAGAGCAGGTATTGGATCATTTAAAATTTTTAATGTGTGTTTAGATGCCTCGTTTTAAACACTGTCAATTTGCATAGCCTTAATAGTTTTGGTGGCCTAATTTCTGCATATAGAAAATCTGTAAGAAAATTATGGTTGTAAAAATATACTGATACTATTAGGAAGCAATGGGTAGTAATTTTTAAGCAAGTAAGAACCCTGAAGACCTGGAAAATTTGAACATAAAAGTGTCAGACAAAACAGCAGATGAATGGTATTTTAACTACTGAAACTTACCACAGAAATCTAGCACCAACTGTAATTCAGGCTGATGATCCTAGTGTAACAAAGGCAGAGAAAATTGTATTTTATATATTTCCCCCGGTGAACCAAATAATAGTATTCTTTATAACATTTCCATCAATGATTAGTGACGTATTATAGTCCCTATACTTAAATCAGTGTTCCTCTATGACTCCAAACCTTCTGATCAACTTAGAAATAGTCTTACTTAAAAGGTTTTTGTATCCCAGTATTTAGTGTAATAGAAATTTTAGTTACTGAAAGGTAAATTAGTTCAATTGAGAAAGGAAGGCCCTGAGTATTAATTCTGTGGGCTTACTATATGATATCATTATTTTACATTTGATATTAGCTACATAACCTTTTTTTTATTTTTGTTCTAGTTTTTCGAGACAGGGTTTCTCTGTGCAGCCCTGGCTGTCCTGGAACTCACTCTGTAGACCAGGCTGGCCTCGGACTCAGAAATCCACCTGCCCCTAAGGCCTCCCAAGTTCCGAGATTAAAGGCATGCACCACCACTGCCCAGCCATAATCTTATTTTTAAATGACAGTTATTTGAACATTTAAAATTTTAATATATTTTTGGATGTGTTTCAGACAGTTATATAATATATAGCATTTACCAGTTTTATTTTATTCACTCCTGTAACTGGAATTACAGTAAATGTATACAATTCCATTTCATTTCTAGAGTCTCAGATTTTTGAAAAAAGTTTATTCACTTATTTCATTGACAAGAGCTAAGTTATAGAGTAATAATGAGTAAGTCAAGTGGATAACTATCTCACACTTCCGTGGGCCTGCATGACTTGACTCTGGGTTTCTAAACTGGGTCCTTGAAAGACTAGGTTTTTGTAGCATGGTAAGAAATTTTGACCAAAAGTATAGATTATTATTTTCTTTATTGTGATCATTTTAAAAGTTATTTTTATTTTGGCATATGCATAAGAATAACTCCTTTCTGTATTTTCCCAATGCTTATTAGGAATTTTGTGTTGTACTCAAGCAACCTGCTTAATAAATTCCTTCCTTGGTGTTTTAGTTGTAACTTAATTGGCTTTTAATGCTCTAAACCATGAGAAATCAGTAATAAAGAGAATTTGATTGGTTAAAAATATACTCCTTTGTAATTTAAAGTACAAAGGAAATCAGAAATAAAACCCATTTTGTAAGATGTATACATCTTGATACTAGTTGCTCAATTTTGGTCTTGTGATTCCAGTTTGTGCAAAATTCATTTTAAAAACACTGAAATAATGCAGATTTTTCTTCATTGTCAGCAGGATGAGATTGTCTGAAGCGAAGAATAGGTATGATAGTTTTCTTAGATTGTGTACACCGTATGAGGCAAGACACTATCAAAATTTCTGCTGAGTGCTAAGTATACTCAGAAGTACTTGAAACACCAAGTACATGGAGAGAACTTGACAAAAACCCGAGAGAGTAATATTCAATCCTTGAAGTGACTTCATCTTGTATATTTAAAATATTCTGTTATTTAACATACAAATAGTATCTGCTGTAGATTGTGTTAGCATGCTATAAGTGTTAGAAAGTTCATTTACAGTACACTTTAACATGGAAAAATACAGAAATAAAGCATAAATTGTATGGCAGAAATTACAACTTAGACTTCTGTGAACTTTCTACTGGATAACTGATTAATTCTATTCGTTCAAAATTAAATTTTGATTACTAATTTTTGCACATATGCTTACATATATATTCATTCATATCTTAACATTTATATACTCTTATCATTTTTATCAGACTGTTATTCCTTGCAAATTATATTGTTTCAATTTTTCCTCTACAATATTTATTTAAAATTTAGATCTTCTCTATGATAAATGTCAATTTTAGAACCTCTTGAGCAAAGGTTAGAATTAAATGTTAAAGTCATTATGTGTAACATTTTGTACTTATTCTTTGAAATAAATGGTTTCAACATTTAGATACACTGTGACTCTGCTTACCCTACAGATGTGATGAATGCAGACTGTGCTACCATTTTGGCTGTTTAGATCCTCCTTTGAAAAAATCTCCTAAGCAGACAGGCTATGGATGGATATGTCAGGAATGTGATTCTTCATCTTCTAAGGTAAGGGATGAAAGGCTTACAGAAAAGAAATCACTCCCTTTCATCTTGACAGTTGTTTATATTACAACATTCTTTCTGACTTTAAGAATGAAAAAGAAAACTCTATTAGGTGACTTAAATTTCCTCCATGTAGAGCATTTAGCTGTTTTGTATGCCCCCTGTATTACTCTAGCATTTTAAGTATTGTTATAATAGGATAATGTCTCTCAGCTAATTTAGTATTTTGATGCCGTAGCAGGGAACAGTTGTTAGTCAAAGGGCTTAACAATAAAATCCTATTTTATTTTGGAGATGATTCATGTTAAGATGAAGTAAATATATTAGGGTTGTTTCATAGGCTCAAGTCATTTTAAAAAATTAATTTTAATAACCTAAACTTACTTTAGCTAAGTAGAAAGGATAAAAATCAAGTAAGCTTAACAGTTATCGTCTAAACTAAACTCTGAATTTCTTCAGAGTTTCAGTATTTTACCTTTAAATTATGGAAGTCTATAGTTTCTATTTGTTTGTTTGTTTAAAGCCCTTGAAAGAGTAGCTACATTCTTGGTCCTTGTTCTCATTTCTCAGAAGTGCAGAATATATTTGAATGAGGACATAGGATCAGGCATGGGTTAACAATATTATTCCATACAGTGATAAGGAAAATAAAGGCTTATTGTAGTATGAGAGCATTTATTAAATAAGTTAAATCAGTACCAAATTGATGTCAAATTTGATGAAATGTTATTCTAAAAGTTAATTTAGTTTTTACAATGTTGTTGAATCAGAAATATTCTTAAGTAGTCAAGATTTATTCTAGCTTAACACAGATGTCTTGTGAAACTTTTTTCTTAAGCTTCAATATTTTTGGTTATTTACAAAATACTTCTTGTCATTTATTAATGCTCTGTGCCTACAAAAGTTAAGCATTTTTTCTTTCTCTTTATGATCTACCTTTGCCTTACATCTCTGCTTCCATCCGTCTATTCAAACCAACTCCTCGGCACTCTTCAGAAGCCTCAGCATCCTTATTGGACATGGGGAGTCACTTCTGAGTCTCCTGCACTTTAGTAGCTTCCCATTCTCATTCCATTACAATCCTTTCTACTTTAGAGGCTGTCTGAAGAGCTCTCCCAAACTTACTTCTCTGTTACTGTTCTTTTCACCAGAGGCCTCCAAATAAAGTGTGAAACAAAGTGACATTTAACTTAATTCTATGTAACATTCTATTTTAATTAATTTTTTTTAAATTAGGTATTTTCTTTATTTACATGTAAATTTCTTCTTTCCCAGTTTCCTCTCCAAAAAACAAACAAACAAACAAAAACAACAAGAACAAACCTCTGTTGCCTCCCCCCTTCCCCATGCCTGCCACCCCACCCTCGCCCACTTATTGGCCCTGGCATTCCCCTACACTGGGGCACAAAACCTTCACTGGGCCAAGGTTCTCTCCTTCTATTCATGATTGAATTTACAATCCTCTACTATACACATGCTGCCAGAACAGTCAGACCCACCATGAATAGTCCTTGGTTGGTGGTTGGGTCCCTGGGAGCTCTGAGGGTACTAGTTAGTTCATATTGTTGTTCGTCCTAAGGGGCTGCAAACCCTTCAGCTCCATAGGTCCTTTCTCTAAATCCTTCCTTCGGGACCCTGTACTCAGTTCAATGGATGGCTGTGAGCCTCTACATCTGTATTAGTCAGGTACTGTCAGAGCCTCTCAGGAGATAGCTATATTCAGGCTGGCTTGTCCTTCCTTAAGTCTCTGCTCCATAGTTAATCTCTGCCACTCCTTCTGTGGATATTTGGTTCCCCCTTTTAAGAAGGAATGAAATGTCCACCTTTTGGTCTTCCTTCTTCTTGAGTTTCTTGTGGTTTGTGGGTCGTTCTTCCTGTATTCCAAACTTCTGGGCTAATAACCACTTATCAGAGAATGCATACCATGTGTGATCTTTTGTGATTGGGTTACCTCACTCGGGATGATACTCTCCAGATCCATCCATTTCCCTAAGAATTTCATAAATTCATTGTTTTTAATAGCTGAGTAGTACTCCATTGTGTAGATATACCACAATTTCTATATCCACTATTTTAATTTCTATGCCTGAATATATTTTATAATGTGCATAAAATGCTTAAAATATTTCTAGGCTCTGTAAAATTGCAACATTTATAAAAATCCAATTAATTTTTATAATGCTCATTTCATCACAACTGACTTTGTTTTATTTGGTTCACTTACTTTGTTATTCAGTAGTAAGGGTTTGGGTGTTTTCTAGAAACTTAGCACTAAAGAATAGATACATAATATTAAGTGACAAACACATTTAATGTTTTGCAATTGGTGAATAATTCAATATATTCATTCCATGTATATTAATAGTAAATGTCCTATAGTCAAGGAGTCTCTCTAAAGATATAATCACAGCTCTGCTAGAAAACCTAGCAGTGGTTTCCCGTCATCCTACATTTACAGATATTACCAACAAAAATCTGAAAACTGCTGTGCCTGCATTCCTCTGTGTCCCTCAGTTCCATCCCAGTGCTCTGTCTCAGGAATGCCCTGTAGTGTAAAATGGGGTGATAGCATCCTAGATTGAACTAGGCTCATATAGTGAATTTCATTTCCATACTTTTTTGTTACTAGTTATGGACAGTTCCTTAGTTTTTCTTAAATTTCATACTTACCAATTTTAAATAAACATAGGGCATTTATTTTATAAAATGCAATTTCCTCATTTTTTGTGGTATGCACCTTCAATAAGAATATCACAGGTACAAGGACTTGAGAAGATGGCTTGATAGGTAAAGTGCATACTCTGCAGGTAAGCATGAGGAGGTAGGCAGAGATCACCAGCATCTACATAAAAGCCTGGTGTTGCCATCTGTTTCTGTAACCCAAGCATGGGAGGGGCAGACACTGGCAGATCTCTGGAGCTGGCTGACCATCGAGTCTAACCAAAATAGTGAGTTCTGAGTGGTAGAGGAAGATACATGGCATCTACCACTACTCCTGTCATGTACAGACATAGTTAAGTGGACTCACTTACATGTATGGTATAAACTAGACTGAGTATTGTGTTCTTTTTTTGTTTTGTTTTGTTTTGTTTTAGGGGGTTGTTTGTTTGTTTGTTTTTGATTTTTTCCAGACAGGGTTTCTCTGTGTAGCCCTGGCTGTCCTGGAACTCACTCTGTAGACCAGGCTGGCCTCAAACTCAAAAATCCACCTGCCTCTGCCTCCCAAGTGCTGGGATTAAAGGCGTGCGCCACCATTGCCCGGCTGAGTATTATGTTCTTAGAACATATTTCTTAGGCCTTCCTGTGTTATCCCTGATGGATATCTCAACAACTGTCTCAACTTAACACACCCAAAGTGAAGCTAGCTTGTCGGACACAGTTAAGTGAGTAGACATATTTCTTTTAAAGGGGCTTCTTTTCCAGATCATGTATTCACAGGCCGTACTGCACACTGAAGTTCGGTGACTATTCCTCTTACTTTTCTGTCTTTTCACCCTTGTTCAAATTCCTTTTTTGAAAAAAGCTATTGAGCTTGCATGTCAGGTCTGTCTACCACAAGATGAGCTAAGCAGGGAGAATTCTCTTTGATTCTCTTTTACTTTTTCATTCTAGTTTGCTACACTTTTTTAACAGTAATAAATTGTTAACGTTTATTCATAGAAAACTTATCTAAATTTCTTATGTTAGATTTTTCTGGAACCACATACACATTACATACCAGCTGATACAATTGGCATGTCTTGATCATTTATAGTTGAATTACCTGAATAGGAGGAATATAATTTTTAATGTATTTATTTTGTACATCTTTTTGCAATGAGAAAATTATGTGACTGATGTATAAAAACAAAATATCAGTGTATTTATTTTCAAGTAAATAGTTTTGACATTTGTGCCTCTTTG
>JADRCD010231440.1:0-22362 GCA_019843815.1 Montemys delectorum
AAAGTCAGGAACAAGGAAGCAACCTGGAGGCGTGAACTGACTTATGGAGAGAGTATGGAGGAGTGCTGCTCACTGGCTTGCTCCTCATGGCTTGCTCAGCCTGCTTTCTTCTAAAGCCCAGGATCAGCAGCCCAGGGGTGGCCCCACCCACAAGGGTCTTGGCCCTCCCACTTTAATCACTAAGTAAGAAAATGCCCTATAGGCTTGCCCTATATGGTCAAATCTTTAGGAGACATTTTCTCAATGAAGCCCTCTCCTTTCTGATGACTGCTACCTTGAGTCAAGTTGACATAAAACCAGCCAGCACAAACTGCTTCACTCAACTCCAGCCTTCCCGCTCGGCTCACTCAGGAGGCTACATCTTGGATTCTGTTTGCAGATTCTGTTTCACTGTAGACAATTAGACGGTAAATAATTGAAGAGAAACGGAAACTGGCAAAGTGGTGTGTGATGTCCAAATAGCTCTCTTGTTTACTCTCTGGTGTAAACTCAAGGCTCGTCTGCAAACCAGGAGACCCAAGTGTAGGTAAAATGTGCAAACACAGGAATCTCCCGTTTTTTTCCTCCCGTCTTTGGAAGCCGTTTGTGGACCGCACTCTCCTGCTTTAATGGTTAAAGTCAGAAACAGCTTGGCTTAGGCAGACAGATGGCATCGTAGACACATCTGAAGCTCCTCCCACTGGGGGGTTGTGTGACCCAAATCCAGAAGCTCCGATTTCTCTTTCTGGACTCATTATCTAATAAAGCTGAGGACTCTGTATGTCTCCGGCCACGCTCTCTCTTCCTCCGTGCTGAGGGAGGTACCTTTCCGCAGGCTCCGCTAGACCTGTCTGTCACTAAAGCAGCAGTCTTAGTTAAGACTCTGAGTTACAGGTAACATAAACCAGCCCCACATAGCTTAAGAAGAAAAGGATACGGACACCGGAGTGTTCTCCAAACCCAAGGGCGGACATGGATTGAGGACAACCCAGCCTCTCAAAGGCATGAAGTCATCAAACCCCAGGAAAAGCAAGTGGACAGGAATAGGGGTTCCGAACCCACCCCAAGCCCCTGGATACAACTGCGCTTCTCTCCAGAGTGAGGGCTTCGTCTCTCTAGTCCTTGGCTAACCTCTTTCAGACTTTTCTCACAGCTTTGTCACACTTCCTACCCACTGCAAAAATAGTGTTCTTCCTTCCTTTGTTCCCCCCCCCCATTTCAGTTTTAAAGGGTGTTCACTTGTTTATTTGGGTCACTGGTCCATGATCTAGCCTGACTTAGCCACATATGTATGACCTTACTATGGTTAAATATTAAAATAGCTGCATGGAATCTCCTCTTCTGTGTGTGCTAAAATGTCTAATAAAATCTAGGTATGGTATAAAAGTAAAATAATTTTTAAGGACACAGCTCAGACAGAGGTGAGGATTAGTGAATTAAAATTCTAAGAGAAATGTGAGCTCTTTCTAAACGAACTCATCACATCTGACAATTTTATCACCACCCTCCCCTCTCCCCTCCACCACTTTTGTTTTCTTTTGTTTGCTACAAATTCAGGTGCCAGTCAAGGAAGGCTTCAGAAGGTTCTCAGTGTGAGGTCGTTACTGAGACAAAGAGAACAGAGTTGAGCTTATTCCTTCATGTGACCAGCAGAACAATAGACTCCCAGGAGCTCTGAACACCTGGACAGTTTGCCCTATGGAGCATTTACCTGAGAAAGTCTGATGGAGCAGCAGAGGTCGGGCTCTAATCGCAGAGTACATTTCCTGTGGGCTTAGAGGATACAAGAAACAAAATCCTAATGGAGGGATGAGGCCTGTGTCAGGCAGAAGGCAGATGTGCCTCTCAAGATGTTTGCCAAACTCAGGGGTTAAGCCACCGAACAGCTTGCTTAGCTCAAGCTCAGAAGACCAGAACTGAATCTCCCACGGACTTTCAGGAATGAGAAGACAAGCATCTTTTCAGGCTGTCAGTCCAGAGCTTAAGTGAGTTCATAAACCATAGGAAGAACCCAGAGACATACCGGGATCAAGTGAATTGGAAACTGGTCCAACTAATGGTGTAATAACCATCCCCTCACCTTATCTGCTAGCAGACAAAAGGAGCCATCAGTTAGTACCTGCTGCCTCTGGTTGGACAAAGAACAGGAAAATTACCTAATAACCAAGAAGGAAAGCAAACATGGAAACAAAAAGTATTTGAGTTAACAGACAAAGATTATATAACAGAGCAAAGAATATAAAGGAAACATATTAGGTGAAGAACACATGACATCAGGTGATTGGAATCTATAAGAATAGAGTCAGAGAAGTGTCACAAACTTGAAAATGTAATATCTGAAATTTAAAATTCATTAAATGAAGTCTTTGCATACCAGTGTATCTGCTCACCCAAGCCTTCTGAGTTCCTTACCCATGTTCTGGACCACACTGGAACACACAGGACTTCTCCATGACCAACAACTAAAGAGACAACAGCCAGGGCCTGTGGAAGCCCATCCTCTCATGACAGCATGGCTCTCTTCTGATTGGTCTATAGCTGGAGTTTTCCAACTGTTAAATTTTGAGGTCACTTTTTGGAAGTCCCCATCATATTCAAATGACTGAGGCTTCACAGAGGAATTTCCTAAAGGACAAGGTCTCCGGTGAAGAGGAGAACTGTTTGGATATGGAAAGGAGTATTTGCTCGTTGGTGATTCTCACACAGAAACCAGAAACCTGGGACTGAAGCCTACTGTTTGCTGAGTTATGGTTCTCTGTTTCCTTTCCACCATGACTAAGGGTACACCATGGAGAAAGAGATCAAGTGGGATGCTGGATGCTGAGACAAGTTTGCTATGTTGCTTGGTCTTCTGAGTCTGACTGAGTGGTTGTCCCTAGGATAATTATTCCCATGAAACTCATGATATCCTTGAGGATATGAGTTCTTCAAAAGCTCCTCAAAGGCAAAACCTCGAGAGAGGACTTTCATCTCATGTCATGCTTTGAGAGATGGTAAAGAAGCAATCTACTAATTTTTTTGGGGAGGGTCTCATATAGTCCAGACTGCCCTTAAATTGGTTATGTAGCCAAGGATGTCTTTGAATTCCTGATCTTCTTGCCTCCACATCTGGGTTATATGGCACTAGAGATCAAATCCAGGTAAAATTCTACCAAATAAGTTCCCTCCCCAGCTCTCAATCCATTAATTAGAACAGGTAAATCCAGGAAAAGGACCAGCAGTTATTCGGCCCTTCCATCTCTGGCTGTGCATAAGATAAGCAGGGAGCCAATGAGGGTTTGCCTTTCCTTATAGATATATCCCAGCTAAAAAATGAAGAGGAAATGACACCAGGAAATGAAGTTAGCGTATCATCATTTGCCGCTCTTGATGAAATAATACATCTAGACAATGATCATCATTATTTTCCAATATCTTTTTTTTTAAAGATTTATTTTTTATTATACATAAGTACACAGTGGTTGTCTTCAGACGCACCAGAAGAGGGTGTCAGATCTTGTTATGGGTAGTTGTGAGCTACCATGTGGTTGCTGGGATTTGAACTCAGGACCTTTAGAAGAGCAGTCAGTGTTCTAACCCGTTGAGCCATCTCACCAGCACCCATTTTCCAACATCTTTATAGAAACACAGAAATCTACCTCTGCAGCATTCTTGCTGACAATTGGAGCCTAGGCTTCATCCAACTTTTGACCTCACTACCAATTTGTAGAGAATACAAGTGATCCCATCTCTTCAGTACGTAAGTCAAAAGGAGTCAAAGGTAGAGTAGGGCTCTAGGTTAATTAGTTTAGAGAAGGGATCTAGATTAATGACATCAGTATTCAAATTACATAGTGATATGTAATATCACTTAATTTTAGAAAATTATTTTAAAAACCATTTTATGGCAAATGAGGGAAATTTGAGTTATATTTAAGTGTGCATCATAGATTTTTATATGTGATAATGATATTGTGTGGTTTTACACTATTTACAAAGTAATTTATCTTTTAAGACGATACCTTGAAGCTGGGCATAGTAGCTCAGACTTAGAATCCTAGATTCTTGAGGTTTGGGCAATAGGATTATGAGCTCAAGACATCTTGAGCTATATAACAAAAACCCTGTGTTAAAAAATAACCAAGTGGGCTGGAGAGATGGCTTAGCGGTTAAGCACTGGCTGCTCTTCCGAAGGGTCTGAGTTCAAATCCCAGTAACCTTATCATATGGTGGTTCACAATCATTCCTAATATGATCTGATGCCCTCTTCTGGAGTATCTGAAGACAGCTACAGTGTACTTACATATAATAATAAATAAATAAATCTTTAAAAAAAAATAACCAAGCAACAGTGATAAAACCAGGGCACATTGAAATATCTGTAGGTGAAATTATAGGATTTCTGGAACTTGCCTCAAAATAATATAGGGGGGTTTAGGGTCAGTTAGTGGGAACACAGAAAAGGTAGGGTGGCCATTTGGGAAGATTCTTCAGGCTGGGTAATGGGTATATCAAAACCCATTGTATGCTCTTTCTATGTCTGTGGGTTTGAACCTCAACAAGTACATCATTTATTCTATGCAGTAAGCAGGCACATGCTGGGAATCAAAGAGTCGGAGATGATGCAGGAACCACAATACTGTATCATCTCTGGAGTGATTTCAGTCTGCTCCCTAACTAAGAAAAATGAATCTCCGTGACAGGGTCCCACTATGGGATTATGTAACCTAGGCTGGCCTTGAACTTGAAAGCCTCTCTCACCTCATCCTTCTGAGTGTTCTTATTCCAGGTGTACACTACCATGCAAGGCTTGTCTCTCATACTTCCACTGAATTTTTTTCACTAGCTTTTTTTACCTCTTGCATTCCATACCTTATGGTTCTCCAGGTAAATGTGTTGGTTTGTGTTGATTTAAAAGTATTCTGTCTTAGGGACTGGAGAGATGACTTAGCAGTTAAGAACACTGGCTGCTCTTCCAGAGGATCCAGGTTTGATTCCCAGCACCTACATGGTGGCTCATAATCATCTGTAATTCAGTTTTCAGGGGAGCTGATGCCCTCCTCTGGCCACCACGGGCATCAGGCATACTTGTGGCTCATAGACATGCATGCAAGCCGCCATGGTTTGAATATGCTTACTCCAGGGAAAGGTACAATTTAGAGGTGTGGCCTTGTTGGAATAGGTGTGTCATTGTGGGTATGGGCTTTAAGACCTTCATCCTAGCTGCCTGGAAGCCATCAGATGAAGATGTAGAACTCTCAGCTCTACCTGCACCATGCCTGCCTAGATGCTGCCTTGCTCCCACCTTGATGATAATGGACTGAACCTCTGAATCTGTAAGCCAGCCGCAACTGAATGTTGTCCTTATAAGAGTTGCCTTGGTCATAGTGTCTGTTCACAGCAGGAAAACCCTAAGACACAAGCAAAACACTCATGTGCATAAAACAACAATAGTAAACATTAAAAGTATGACTGTGCCAGACATTTTGTCTTTTATGGACCCTTAAAAGAAGCCTTGATATGGAGTTCCCCAAATGGCCCAATGCTGAAATTTTACAGACATGGAACCTGAGATCTATAAAAAGAAGATTGCCAAGGTCATGTGCTAGTGGTGGTGAACGTGGAGCCCCACTCTCCTGAGGCCAGGTCCATTGCTTTTCCACTACAGCATCACTGACAAAGCACAGAGGAGATTTGGAAAGTGTTGATGATCTTGTTTTCTGTGCTGCAAACGGCCACTATAATAGACTGTCACCTTCTCTTTTTAAAGCTGAGCTATACCAGCTCCTTCCACTTTTTCTTGTAGATTTTGTTTATTTGCCACCTCTGAGACTGTTCTACAGCTGTCTAACACATTGCTAGAGACTCTAAATTTCCTCTAAAATACAGATTGCAGAACCTGTATTTTCCTCTCTTCAGCTAAGAGTGTGATTGAGGAAGGAAGACATGCACTGTCACCTCTTGCTTACAGGGGGCAGGTTGACCAGTTATCCATTGATGGTAGTCACTACAAAACAAGAGAAAGCATAAAATAGAAGTGGGCAGGAGTTCTCCTAAAAGCCTGTGTATAAAAGGCTTGGTTGGTTTCTTGCTCTGCACCACTAGGGGCTGGGAAAACTTTCAGAGGAGAGATCTAGTGAAATATCATGTGTGCATGTGTGTGTGTGTGTGTGTGTGTGTGTGTGTCTGTGTATGTGTATGTGTGTGTGTTTGCGGGTGCACCATCAATGGGAATCACAGAGCCTGCGCGTCTTCCTTTTCCTCTTTCCTTCCCATTGTGAAATGACTGGTTTTTGCCATTTGGAGTGTTCTGTGATGTGCTTCCCTCTTACAAGAGGCTTGCAAAAATCTTCCTGTGCAGCCAGGGCTGAAACCTCCCAAGCTGAGCTGAAATGACCTTTTTGTCTAAGTTTATTGTTGGATGTTGGCTACAGTAGCAAAAAGCCAAGGGACACCGGAACTTTGCCATTCGGCGGCTCTTTCCCTTCACCAGCCTTGATTGGGGCACACGGTGGTTTGTTGGGAATTGCCTGTGCGTGTGTGTGTGTGTGTGTGTGTGTGTGTGTGTGTGTGTGTGTGTGTTCAGTACTCACTTTGGAAGTCTTATCAGTTTTGCTGGAGCCCTTCCAGTGCGCTGTGCTCCTTATCAATGTTTTACCAGCAGCATCTTCTTTCAGCAGTCCTTCCTGTCAGGATGGTAAAAGCATGCCCTAGCTCCTCCTAGCCTTCTGCCAAACTGTCAATATAGATCAAACAAACCCACATCACTTGCCCCGGGTTCCCACATGTAAAACTAAAATCTTTAAAACTTTTAAAATTAATTTTTTAGATGTATTTGTTTTACTTCATGCATACAAATGTTTTGCCCACATGCAAGTATGTTGACAAATGTGCCTGTTACCCACAAAAGTCAGAAGAGGGCTTTGGATCTCCTGGCACTGGAGTAATGGAGGGTTGTGAGCCACCATGTGGATACCGGGACCCAAACGGGGGTTTCTGCAAGGGCAACAAGTACTTTCAACTGCTGATCAATCTCTCCAGTCCAGAGTAGGACTCTAAGAGGCCCCTTTAAATGGGTCTGTAATCAGGTCTTGTCTCTGTTGGGAATGATTTGGTTTCCCTCATGGATTTTCTTCTGGGAGAAAAAAAAATGTTCTAATTTGCCTACAGCAAGAACAGGAGCTGGCTTTCACAGGGCTGGTTAGAATGGACAGAGAGCATCCATCTATCCCCAAATAGAAAGCTTCCATACGAAAAGTAGATGGAGCTTTAGCTATTTCAGCTTTAGTTCAAACATTTCTTAAAAATCCAGGGCAGGATTGCTCGGGTAAATTGCAAGATCTAGAGCCTGGCTTTGTTGTTACCGTACCCAGGGGTCCACTAGCGCCACACTGCAATGTCTCTATTTAAGAGCTAAGTGTGAGGGTTGACGTGTACCCCGACAGTTTCTTGAGACAGGATGCTCCTTCATCCCCAGCCCGGTTGCCTGGCCTCAATCCTTTCTTCTGATGACAGTTCCCAGGCAGCCTCATCTTCAGTGCTCCAACCCTGTCTAGAAACTCAAAACTAATAAACTCAACTAGGTATCATCAAAAAAAAAAAAAAAAAAAAAAAAAAAAAAAAGGTCTATAGAAGAGATCTCCCTCCAGTTCGATAAAGACTGTTTAGCAAAAGGCGCAGTGGAGGCAGCCATAGGTAATGAATGGTAAACTATCAGAGGAATTTTTATACCAGGAGGAACATGACGGACAGCTCCTTTTGGGTTGGGGATCGAATAATGGGAGGGGAGTGAAGCTTCAAGGAGGGCTGGAGGCGTCCATGTCTCCTAACTCTTCCTAGCCTTAAAGCTGATGGTGCACTTCCCACGCTGGCGCTTACCTACCGAAGGGGGTAGGCAAAGAGTAGATGCAAAATGGCCACAGCCTGTGTGGCAGGAGGTGGCACCCGCTGACCTCACTGCTTCCATTTTAATTGTTTCCTTTTAGCTATCCAGAGCCAAGGTAGGAGGCATAGTGGGTGACAACAGCAACGTCTTACTCATTCAAATAAAATGTCCATGCTTTAAAGAAAGATACTGGCCGGGTGCTGGTGGTGCACGCCTTTAATCCCAGCACTTTGGAGGCAGAGGCAGGCAGATTTCTGAGTTCGAGGCCAGCCTGGTCTACAGAGTAAGTTCCAGGACAGCCAGGGCTACACAGAGAAACCCTGTCTCACAAAAAAAAAAAAAGAAAAAAAGAAAAAAAAGAAAAAAGAAAGATGCTAGAGAGATGGTTCAGCGGTTAAAAGCACGAACTACTTTTCCAGAGGCTCTAAGTTCAGATCCCAGCAACCACATGGTGGCTCACAACCATCTGTAATGGGTTCTGATGCCCTCTTCTGGTGTGTCTGGAGGCAGCAACAGTGTACTCATTAAATAAAATTTTTTAAAAAAATGGGCAAAACATTAATCAAGGCAAATCAAGCAAAAAGAGGAATCAATGAGAAAGGGTGAATGGCCTCATGGGTATGTGGAGGAACAGTAAGAGGGGGAAGAGAAAGGGAGAATCCAAGATGAAGGGTCTGGATGAGAAAATGAGAAGACCTAATAGCCAGGAAGTCACCAGGGAGCTGTTATCAAGGCCTATCAAGGCTGGGAGGAGTGTGAAGGTTTGAGCAGAAACTGGATTAAGGGAAGGGTTTGACTGGGAATATGAGTTCATGTGGGAAGTTCGGGGAAGAGCTGGTGCTCAGAAATATATCAGAAAGTCTGCTGAGGGGTTTACATCGACTGTCTTAATCTAACTTTACTGACTCAGAAGTGCAGCTGCTCTAGTTTTTCTCAGCACCAATGGAGAAATGGAAGTTTGGAGAAAGAAGCATTTCGCCCAGGTCAGTGAGGAGCAGGGTTCAAATTTAAACCTGGGTGTGCTGACTCCACAGCTCTGGCTGCTAATCTTCAGTCACTCTTCCAGAGGCTTCTCTGATTCTCCCCTGGAGTACCTTCCAAGACTGAATGGATTCAGGCTGGGGTGCTATGCGGGTCAGTAAAAAAAAAAAAAATCTTGTCAGTCCACGTCAAAGGAGGAAGCTTCGGGGAAGAAGGGTAGATTAGCTCTCACCAGAGAAAGGTGGGACACCGGGAACGTGAGCGAGAAGCAGCCATTGCAGGAGACTTTTCAGGGAGACCAACTGGGGTGCTAATGAGGAAGAAGTGGATTAGAGTTCTGGGTTGAGACAGTCTTCTACCTAGGACTTTCCAGAAATGGGGTAGGGTGGGGTAGTCACCTCATGCTGCAGAAGCTCTTCATCACTGAAGGCATATGGCCAATATTCCATCATTAACTTTATGACAGTGGTTCTCAACCTGTGGGTCACTACCCCTTGGGCAAACCTCTATCTCTAAAAATATTTACGTTACAATTCATAAAAGTAGCAAAGTTACAGTTATGAAGTAGCAAAGGAAATAATTTTATGGTTGGGGTCACCACAACATGAGGAACTATATTAAAGTGTTGAGCCGGGCGGTGGTGGTGCATGCCTTTAATCCCAGTACTTGGGAGGCAGAGGCAGGCAGATTTCTGAGTTTGAGGCCAGCCTGGTCTACAGAGTGAGTTCCAGGACAGTCAGGGCTACACAGAGAAACGCTGTCTCAAATCTCCCCCCCCCCACACACACACACAGAAAAGGGTCAAAGCATTAGGAAGATCAAGAACCACTGATCAGTCCCATGTGGAGTGTCTACAATACTATACCTGTTCTAGAGACTGTCGTCCAAAAAGTAATAAAGGCAAACATCTAATTTTACTCTGTGTGTATGTGCTGGGGGGGGGGGGACAGATAACAAACGATTACATTAGTTGCTTATAAGCCAGGATATATAACATCAAGAAGATGAACAAAGCCTGAGGTAAGACACAGGCAAAAAGTCTGGAATGTTCTGGGGAAGTTCTCCTGGATTTCCTTTGTATTTCTGGCTCATCAGTCCCTGGCTTCTTAGTTCTTAGCACCTACAACTTTGTTCTACTAATAGCCCTGAGTCACTGGGCTATCTGCTTGTTAGCAATGGAAAGTTCCCCCCACACCTCTGTAGCCCAGAACTTTGCTACTTCAATGATGACATGGAAACCCGCCCTTGGTTTGGGGGGAAAATGAGGGTCTAGAGATACTTTACAAACCCCAACTTTCCCAGAGGAATTTAACCCAGGCTGAGTCTATGCTAGGAACATGAGCTACCAGGCCTCCTTCCTGCCTGCTGTCTCCTCCTGACTCTCACATCTATCTCCTGAGATCCTTTCTGGGTAAAACATTGGCTCATGAGTCCTTTTGTCACAGTCTGCATCTTGGTACTCAGCCCTTGCCAATGAGAGGGCCATGGCCTGATTCACATTTATAAAACGCACTCATGAAGGATGAAGGAGACATCCTTTGGGAAGATGTCAATGGTGAGAGCAGAAAGAGGAACCTAAACTCTTATTTTTATTTCAAGTTTTTCAGGTTTATTTTATTTTATGTGTATGAGTGTTTTCCCTGCATGTGTGTATAACAACACACATAGGTACCCAGTACTCATCTAGGTCAGGTCTTAGATTTTCTAGAACTGAAGTTATGAATAGTTGTGAATCAACCACATGGATGCTGGGAACTGAACCCAGGTCCTCTGTAAGAGCACCACATGCTCTTAACTGCTGAGCCACCTCTCCAGTCCCTAAGGTCTGTTTTGAAGATAGAATGAACAAAATTGGCTGGAATGTGAGTGAAAGGAAGGAAGAGGTCCAAGGTATTTCCTAGATTTGGTGATGATGCTTAGAGATATTAGGAGAGAGGATTTGAAGATCCATCTGCAAATCTAGAGTCAGCTACTGATCAAAAGACAGGACCTGGGCTGGTAAGATGGCTCAGTGGTTAAGAGCACTGACTGCTCTTCTGAAGGTCCTGAGTTCAAATCCCAGCAACTACATGGTGGCTCACAGCCATCTGTAATGAGATCTGGCGACCTCTTCTGGTGTGTCTGAAGACAGCTACAGTGTACTTACATATAACATTAAATAAATCTTTAAAAAACAAATAAGCAAACAAACAAAACAAACAAAAGACAGGACCGAGCAGTCCTGTCTTTTACAGTTTACACAGGAAAAGAAACTCAGACACAGAGAACACACATCTAGATTGGCAGATAGCTGCAAAAATCACTGAAGTTGCCCAAACGCCTTTTGAGTTATCTAATGGGCTGTCCCTGTTTCCTGCTCCTACAGTTCTCCACCCTGTTGAATCCAGGTCATGTCAAGCATTCAAGCATTATGAAACGAACAGAGCCTTTAGGTAAAACTACACTTGTGTAAGAATCATGCTGACTTTCCCAGCTTGTCCAGCTTATGCCTTTGGTGACTGGTCATCTTGAGTCTGAAAAGAGCACAGTGCCTTATTTTATTTTTTAAATAATAATAATTATTGGTAACAGTTACTGAGTATTCACTAAGTAGCAGGTGCTTTGCTTAGAACTTTGCGATATAATCTTATTTAAGCTTCTCATTGCCACTTTAGGGTAGTGCCCTCTTGGGGTTTAAACCATTATGGCTTAGCCATTCCTCCCAAAGGTGGAGTTTGAGTTTGGAAGTCCCATACCCGATCCCAAGTCCTCAATGTATGGTATTATTAAACTTACTGGGGGAAATGTACTCTCAGGAATACTGAGCATTCCCGGCAGTCTAGGCTGTGGAGCCCTAAGGCAGTAATGCATAGTGCCGGCTCCTTAATTTCCCACTCTCCAGCTCCCCCCAGAGACACACCCACTTCCCTCTGGCTCCACCTATGGTGGTTAAGATTGATGATCCGCCTTATCGGATCCAGAATCGCTGAGGAGACAAGCGTCTGGACTTGGCTGTGAAGGATTATCTTGATTTTATTAGTTAAGATGAGAAGACACCTCCTAAAAATGGGTGGCACCATTCCTTGTGCTATGGTACTGGACTGGATAAAAAGGAGTGTCTAGGTTTTGTTTCCTGTTGATGTGCTAAAATAATTTCTGAAAAAAAGAAATTTAAAAAGGAGTTTACTTTTGCTCACAATTCCAGATTACAATCCAGAAAGCTGTAGAGGCAGGAGCATTTGAGAACTGGTCACCCTATTGCCACACTCAGAAATAAAAAGTCATAGATATGTGCATATGTGTGTTCAGCTTTCTTTCTCCACTTCTACACAGGTCAAGATCTCCTGTCTAGGGAATGGTGCCACCCATGGTGGGTGGGTCTCCTCACTTAATTAATGCAATCAAAGTAATTGTGCTGGGCATACCCACAGGCCAACCTGATCTAGACAATCTATCTCCCAAGGAGACTGAGTGTGATGTTGACAGGTGTTATCACCATAAGGAGAAAGACTGAGACAGCTTCGCAGGTAAAACTAATCTCTGTACAAGTCTGATAGCCTGAGTTTGACTCTTGGAACCCATGGTGAATGGAGAATATTCCCTCCTTTCCTCTGATACTTTTACTTGCCTGCCTGCATTAACACACATACACCATATAGTTGTAGACATAAATATAATAAATAAAGTTCAAATTTGTATGAGAGAGAGAGAGAGAGAGAGAGAGGGAGAGGGCAAGTGTGGTAGTGCAAGCCTTTAATCCCAGAATTTAGGAGACAGATACCTATGAGTTTGAGGCCAGCCTGGTCTATATGAGTTTCAGGCTAACCAAGGCTACATAGTGAGATCCCCATCTGAAACAGAGAGGTAGTGGCTGCAGCAGTAGCAGCAGGGATCTAGTTGTTTTATAACTGATACAATGTGGCCAGCTGTCTCATGTTCCTGCCTTTATTTGATACAATGTAGCCAGCTTTTCATGCTCCTGCCTCTAGGACTTCCACACCCTCAGACCCTGAGCCAAAATAAATCTCTTCCTTAAATTGCTTTTGTCAGAGAATTTTGTCACAATAACAGGAAAAGTATTTATAACAGCCATCCCACCTCTCTTCTGAACCCTTTGGCTCTGCTATGCACAGAAGGGCCCCTCCCTACAGAATCTCTTTTTCCTTATTTCGTTTGTATCTATGTGTATCTATGTGTGTATGTGAATGAGGGGGCTCATGTACACCTATGCCAGTGTGCCAGAGACCAAGGTCATGTGTCTTCCTCTATCTCTACTTTACTTTTTTATTTTTTTAAAACAAGATCTCTCCCCTAACCTGGAGCTCACTGATGGCTGGAGATCGAGTAGCAGAGAGCCTCCTGTGTCTGGACCACCCTTAACATTTAATTCTGAGATTAAGCTACACTCTGGCTTTTTACGTGGATGCTTGAGGGTCTTCTATGCACTGGTTCTCTCTTTTGTTCCCTGAGAGGGCTGTGTTAGTACCACAGGGGTTCAAGGATTTCTTTAGAGGCACCCCAAAATAATTTTTTGGGAACATGTCAGATCTACTCAACCCATGTCCATTGAGTGCCTGCTGGATGCTAGACTCGGTGTTTGTCACTGAGATGAGAAGTGATAGACCTTGGCCTTGGCTGCAGGAGACCTGGAAGGAAGGCCAGTCGTGTTGTCTAGGTGATCAGATTAGAAGGCTGTTCCTGATAGCCTTGTGTTCCCCATTGCCTGGAGACTTTGAGGGCCTTTTCTAGTTTAAAAGAAGACTCAAAGCCAGAAAGAATTCTTGTTTTGCAGTAAGATATTGATTAAATAACCAATTCATTATTATAAACCATTAAATGTATTGTTATTATAGACAAATGTGTTTTTATAAACCACAAGACATTCTTGCAGATACTGAACAAACAAGGGGGCTGGGGAGTTGGCTCAGTTGTTAAATGCACTTGCTGTATAAGCAAGAGGATTGGTCGGGAAGGGGTGGCACACATCTGTAGTCCCAGCACTTGGGAGGCAGAGGCAGGTGGATTTCTGAGTTGGAGGCCAGCCTGGTCTACAGAGTGAGTTCCAGGACAGCCAGGGCTACACAGAGAAACCCTGTCTTGAAAAAAAAAAGGGGGGGGCAAGAGGATCTGAGGTTTAATATCCAGCATTCACGAAAGCTGAGCTGGCTGTTCAGTGAAAGACCCTGTTTCCAAAAACAAATAAACAAAACATAACAAAACCAACAAAAGAACAGTGATAAAAAACACATTTGACATCCTCCTCTGGCCTCTGCATGCACATGCACCTGTACACATGTGTGCATCCAACCCGCACACCCCACTGTCAATAACAGCAACAACCTGAAATCTCATGGATTTTATACTACGTTGAAAAGCGGGAGTAAAGAGACCACAGTATTGCACACTGTGAGCCCACTGAGGGGGAAATGTCAATTGTTTTAATGATAGTGGTTCCCTCAAAATAATGAGTTCTGATGGCCACTTTTTATTATAACTGGCTTTATGTTTTTTATCTGAAAATAATGTATTAGCCTACCATCACTCCTCACAGATCCTGCCATGGGAAAGCCCATTGTCTGTACCATGCCAAGGAAAAAAAGGACTGAGTGCAAAAGAAAGGAGAGCCCAGCTGTTGGAAAGCTTTTCTTTTCGAGACTTTGGTATTTCAATTAAGAGATCTAGAGAAGACTGCTCCCCAAAAGGAGGCATCGTTGCCCCGCCAGTCCTTAAAGCCCTGGTTACTATGGTCTGGTTGACTGGGAGAGGATGGGAGCCTCTTGTTATGATTGAGCTTTGAGATGCTGGAATCTCAGATATATAACTACAACATTTTCATCACCCTAGATCCCTTAGTTATTTGTCTCTTTCATCCCACCTCACCCACTCAGCTCTAGACAACTGTCAGTCTCCTTAATGGTGCTATAGCCTTCTCTGTCTGGAACAGTTCTTATGAATGGAGTCATACAATGTGTGGACCCTCGTGAATGATTCCCTTGAACTCTTGGCAAAGGTTCATCCATGTTGTAATCTGTGTCAATACTTCCTGTCATGGTCAAATGATATTCTGCTATGAATAGACCATGTTGTGTTTACCCCCTCATCTGTTGGTCTGCGTTTGGATCAGTTTTTACTCCTTGGTCATTCAGAAGAATGCCACTGTAAACTTTCTGTGAAATGCTTTTTGTTTTTTGGGGTTTTTTTTTCAGGCACATGTTTTTTTCTTCTGCTATGTATGTACTTTCGAAGAGTTGCTAGATCACACGGCAACTCTATGTTTAGTTATCTGGAGAACTTTAGACTATGTTCCAAAGTGTTTATAATATTTTGCATTTTTACTTTCATTATATAAAGGTTTCAGTTCTCTTCATCACTACAAATCATTACCCAACTTTTTTGTTATAAACAGGTGTGAGGTGTAAACTCATTGCAGTTCTGTTTTCTATTCCCCAGGTGATTAGGGCTGTTGAGCAAATTTTTGGCTACCTGCATATCTTCTTTGGGAGAAACATTTATCCAGATCCTTAGCCTAAATCTTATCTTTGAAATGTGGTGGTGTCGTATTTTTCCTTCCAGTCAGGGTCAGAGAGCATTATGCACATTCACCAGTCAGCATGTTAAAAAAAAAACTTAGTTATGCAATTATGAACTCTGTACAGGGCATGTTAGTCAGGATTCCATCATTCCAACCAAGTATCAGAAAGGATTACTTTATGAAAGGAAAGATTTAAGCCCACAGTTTTGGAGACTCTACTCTGTGCACGTCATAAGCATCATATCATGACAAAGTGTACTGTACAACAAAACCAGTCACACCATGAGTCAGGGAGCAAATAGTACAAGACTTGGGGCCCGTAATTCCTCTGGAGGATACACCTGCAAGGACCTAATTTCCTTAGGCCCCACTTAGGAAAGATCTATCACCTCCCTTCCCTCAACCCAAGCCCTTAGTACATGATCCTTCAGGAGACATTTAAGATCTAAAGTATAGCTCAGGGTTTTTAAAGCCTTCCTGCATTTTCCTGTCTGATTTTTGTTATTGTTGTTCTTGTTTTTGTGTTTTGTGAGAATTCATATTCATCTATACTTGCTCAGATTCTAAGCATCTCTTAGAAAGTGCCCCGGGTTCTTGTTGCTCTGGGTTCTTGGTTCTCTTTAAAGTTCTGCAATATCTTGGTTTCCCCATGAATAAAATATGTTGCTTGGTATTTAAGACATTATTCAGGGTGCTGGGGAGACAGCTTGGTGCTTAAAACTCTTTCCTCGCAGGTGTGAAGACTGGAACTTGGATCCCTATAATCCAAATGCAGGATGGTATGGCTGCTCACTTTTAACTCCAGCCTGGGAAGGCAAAGACAGCAATTTCCAGACCAAGCGGACTAGGTCGACAAGCCACATGGGTGAACTCTGGGTTTGACTGAGAGATCCTGCCTTAGTGGATAAAGTGAAGGCATGATTGAGGATGTTTCTTGACACCATCTTGGGCTTCCAGATACATGCACATGTATGCACGTGCACTCTCCACATGTGCCTACACACATGCAAGCATGACCACATGCATACACATGCACATGTCATATTCTCAAAAGTGGAAAAAGAAAACTTCATTTAGAAGCATATCGGCAACGTTCCCTGCAAGAGTCCCACTCTGTGGCACTCTGGAAAAGGGAAAACTTCATAGTAGGGAGGCAGACCACAGGTTGGCAGGGCTGCAGATGGAGAGAGGTATGATAGACTCAGTGTAGTCCTCCTGTCTCAGGTTCCCAGATGCTGGGATTACAGGGATGCATCCCAATTTTAAGTTATTTTAAAGAAAAATAATAAATTATAGAAAATTCAACCTCTTTCTTCTTTTTCCAGGGAAATTATTTTTGTTAAATTTCTAGCAATTTTACATCTATTATTGCTTTAGACCCCTCCCCTAAATGACATTGAAATATCTGTCGCTGCACATTACCTTTTAAAAGTAAGCGTAACAGTTATTTGTTACACATGAATCTCTTCCTTATTCATCTTTCCTGCTATGTAGTCTTTCATTGTATGAGCATGGATGGAAGTTTTAAGATGCTATTTGAACACATATTGTAACGATATGAGGAAATGTTAATACTGGCTTATATTGTGGGACTGTGGGATATTGTCTATGATTTCTAGGCCTGTTAAATGAGTAAGCATCAATTTTATAATGTTTAAAAGTGTTATTAAAGAGAACCAGTTACAGGATGAGGAGTCTGAGTCCCTGAAAGGACCACGTCCTGCCTGGCCTCTGCTGGCAGCTCCCCTTAAGGTGGTCTCCAAGGGGTCCCACCCTCTTTCTGCCTAGCCATCTTGCAGGAGCTGCTGATTGGTCCCTTAGTCTTCACAGCATACTGGGGTAGTTTTTGATGTCTGCTCCCCACGACAGGATTGGGTATAATTATGCCTGCTGTGATATTATGGGATTGGATATAAATATTCTTGCTACACGTGAACAGGGTTTATTTCTGTCCACAGTTTACCATCTGGCTGTGGTACACCCTCTCCTAGCAGAGGGGAGAGAAGAACTCCCTCCAAGCCAGAGGTGAAATGGGAGTTGGATTGGAGATTTCGATCAGCTCATCTTGAGTGCTGCTGACAGGGCTCTGGTGTTAGGAACCCCAGAACAGAGGCACAGAGTTGACAGACGTTATTTGCAACTGATGCTCAACAGGCAAGCAAAATATTTCCCTTTTTCTCCCTGCTCTGGGCTCCAGCAGACTGGCTCAGACAGTCCCACGTCACAGTGGTTCTGAAGCCTCTCCTCACAGAGGTACCCATGTGGCTACCTTCTATCTCCAACTCCCTCTCCAACTCAGGTCCCACATCTGTTTTCCTGTCTGGTCTCTGGCCAGTTTCCCCCTGTCTGCTCAGATCTATCATCAAACTGAATTCATACTACACGTCCTCGGATGCCTAAAGTCAGACTTTCTATTTCTCTCCGTGGTTAATGTCACGATCCTGGTTACCTAAGGGGGTCTTTGCTTTCTACCCAGCCCCTTGTACCCCAGGAAGAGGCAAGGCTTGTTAACACTCAGCCATATCACACACAGTTCCTGGTTCTCAGAGATGAACAACCGAACAACTATTTGTCGGCTGAATGAATTAACTGATGCATGAAATACTTCTTGATCCCCTTTCCCCGGGCCGCCTCCCTGGTGTCAGCCCTTGTTACCTCACACCTAGGCTATTGCAGTCACCTTGCAACTGGGTGCTCTGTCTCTCCACTTTCTTGGCACTAGTTCCTGTATTTCTGCCACCAGACAGGTTGCCCCTGTGTGCCACCTCTGTCACACTAAGCCCTGTTTAAGCACTCTTGCTCATTCTTCATCAACTAAAGCAAATGTTTAGAATTGGGAGCTTAGCTTTCAAGGCTACCATACTCTTCACTGACTATCTGACTTACTCACACTCCTAAAACCTCTTTTTTATTTGTTTGATCTCAGCCTTCCCAAGACCCTGCCCCTTGACGGGGCCTTCCTATGTATCTCCGACTGCCTCTAATTCACAGCAATCTTCCTGCCTCAGCCACTGGAGCGCTAAGATGACAGGCATGTGGCACACATGCTGCTGTTCTCATCCCTTGTTTAATTCTACACAGCCTGCTCTTGGCCATCTCCATAGCTATGGCCAGCCCCACCCAGTCTTGACAGGACGTTCCCATTTCTGTGTATTCTCCACACTTCACCATCTCGTTGTCCCAGCTCCCACATACTCTCTCATATCATTTCCTCAGATCATCTTGGCCTGATGGAGAATGTATTGCTGTGGCCTTCCAGGATAACCAGTTACACTCTGAACTGTTTCATTTCATTGCAGTGAGCCTCCTGCTTACCCTTATGGGCCTTTTCTTTCTTTTCTTTTTTCTTTTTTAAAAAATATTTATTATTTATTTATTTATTTATTTATTTATTTATTTATAATATGTGAGATATGAGTACCCTGTAGCTGTCTTCAGACACTCCAGAAGAGGGGGTCAGATCTCATTAAGGATGGTTGTGAGCCATCATGTGGTTGCTGGGAATTGAACTCAGGACCTCTGGAAGAGCGGTCAGTGCTCTTACCCACTGAGCCATCTTGCCAGCCCCTTTTCTTTCTTTTCTATGCTTGGACTAACTAAGTATATTATATACTCCATCTGCTTCATTTCAATCCTTCTGTGTGTTCCCATCATGGCGCATAACACAGGCTAGCCAATCCCTTGTCACGCTGTTTCAGGGATGAGTTACTGTGGTTCATGACCCCAACCAGTTTAACCACAATCTTCTGAGGGGTTTGTCCTCCTGGAGCTCTCGGGGAGTTTCACTTGGGTTCTGAGCTTTGGAAGGGTGAGGCCAGAATCACCAGGTTGCTAATTAGACAGGAAACGGTGATCTGGTCTGCAGTAGGAGAGATTGTAGCCAATGCCTGGGGAAAAGCAGAGGTGAGAAAAGAAATCTGACCACTCTGGTGTCCTTGGACTGTTATGCCCCAGCTGGATTTGCCCTTGACATTTTAATTACTAATTGCACACATTTCCTCCTTTTTATTTGGACTAACTTGAGTTTTCTATTGTTTTAACTGGCAGGGGCTAGAACCCCTTCTGGCATGAGATGAACGAGTTTCTCTTGTTAACTTTTCACACATACCATTTTGTTGCTCTACCCACTTTTATTTTTATAGGTTTGAGGGAAAATATGTCACTAAACATTTTACACTATTTTGAAAATGCAGAAAAGTTTAAAGGGAAAAATGAATACCACCCACATATCCAGCATTTGAAGCCCTACTATACACAGTTGGCTTCCTTTATTCTTTCTCTTTGCATTTATATAGTTTTTAAAAATTGTATATGTGTTTTGTGTGTGTGTGTGTGTGTGTGTGTGCGCGCGCGCGCGTGTGTGTGCATGTATGCACGCATGTTGGAGCTCTAGATCTCGTGTCTTTCCTAGATCGGTTTCCACCTTTATTTGAGCCTGGGTCTCTTGCTGAACCTAAGCTCATGCAGTCTCAGGGATCCACCTGTCTGTCCCTCCCTCAACCCTGGGATGACAGGGCATACATACATGTCTATCCATGCATGGGTTCTGGGAATCCAAACTCAGGCCCTCAAGCTTGTGTGGCAAGAGCTTTCCTAACTTAGCCATCTTCCTGGCCCCTCTATTCTTATTATAATATAAAATCATACTGTATGTATTATATATTCAGAAAAAGAGAGATACTAGGAGGTTGTAAGAGAAAGAAAGAGGACAGAGAAGAGATGGCACTTGTTTGGTTCAAGTCCATATTTTATCCTTCCTTGTTTCCAGGAGAGGTGGAAGGTGCTTTGTACTGTGGTCTCAAACAGCTCTCTGGGCTTTCCATGGCAATGGCTGCTTGGGCTGCTGTGGGTCCATGGGTCTGTGTTCCACTGGGGGAGGAAGAGCTGCAATTCAAGATGGTCAATTTGCAATCCTAGCAAAATCAATCTATTGGAAACTAATGAGGCACAAATAGTTCATGCACTCTGAGGCTGATCTGGCAAATGAGATAAACAGGGTTCAATCAGCAGAGGAAATCAATGATGCAAAAATGCATTTCAATCTGGCCTCACTTCCCTCTGGGTTGCCCACGACATCACATTCTATTGTTCTGATGCTTCTGTGGCAATTCTGGTCTAAGCCTTTGAAAGCCAGTCCAGGGCTTCACACCCACAGAGGCCAGTAAATGTCAGGTTTGGTGCTAAGACTGAGAAGCCCCAGGCAGCCAATGTATGCAAGAAGTGAGGACTTTCTGTTTTGTAATCAAACACTGGCTTCTGTTTCTAAACCACTCTGGGTGTCAGTGACAGAATTAGTAAGTGATACGATTTTATAAGCTCTCTAGGAGAGTAAATCACAAGAGTGCTATGTCATGAATTTATCATTATTTTACATTTATAAAACAAAAATATAGGGTGATGTTTCAGTTTTACAATATTTTGTGCCACTAAGTTTATTTTCCCTTAAATATACTAGCAAGATATTATTATGAAAAATGTAGAAACTACTGGTAAGCAAAAAGAAAAATATTAAGTAATCTTTATTAAATTTACATCTACACATAACTGTTTTTAAGAAATAAAGGAGGGATGGAGAGATGCTCAGCAGTTTAAAGAGTATACATATACTGTATACATATACTGCTCCCTGTGTTTGATTACTAGCACATCAGGTGACTTGCAATCTGTAATTCCAGTTCCAGGGGCTCCAACACCTCTGGTCTCTGCAGGCACCTGCATTTACATGCACGTACCCTGCCCCTCTACGTACACACATGATTAAAACATTTAAATATGACAACATGATATATGCTATTCTATAACCTACTTCAGAGTCTTAATATATTGGAGCAGCTATTCCAAACAGGACTTTCTTCTGTCACGTATCAGGTGTGTAAAATAGTGTGTGTATTCTGAACCCACTAAGTCCTCAGGAGGCCTGACTGGAGTGAGCTTTTGGCTCTGGGAAATGTGTGAAGTATTAGAAAGCACCATGTCTCATTCTAGATAGGATGTCTTACGGGAACTGGAACCCAGCAGGGACCTGAGTGCCATAGGCCTGGCTCCAAGGCAGCCAGTGGCAGTAAACAGCCACTCAAATTGGCCCATGGAGTCAGTAGGTTAAATCCAAGGGTGGTTAGAAAATGGAAGGAGTATTTGAGATCCAAGACCTACACTAACCAAGAAGATTCAAGAGCAGGCCATCTGGGGCTTTACAGAAGCAGTGGATAGTTCCAAATAGTGAGTGTAAGGACTCAATCAATTTGTGCCAGCAGTGTTGGAGAGGATGAACATTTGGTAAATAGTTGTTAAATAAAAGAATGCTGCACATACCTCTTCCAGGACATCCTAGACAGTAGCTCCTCCAGGAAGGCTTTAACAGTAAACATCCTCTACTCATGCTCTCCACCCACCCCGGCCCATGCTAAAGGGCATTCTTCTCTGCCACTCATACACATTCATGATAAAAACGACAATTCAATCTAGTAAGGCAATATTTGAATAGATATTTCTACAAAGTCGAAGATGTACAAGGGGCCAAAAAGGACATAATACTCAATATCGTTTGCCAAAACCATGATGAGATTCCACTTCTGACTCATCAGCCCGGCTATCAGGACAGCTACACATAATATCCTGTGTCTTCGAGGATCTAAATTACAGGCCTCCACGGTGTGTGAATGGCAAGTGGCACAGCTGCTTCGGGAACAACCTGTGAGTTCCCCAAGAAGTAAAGCATGGTGTATGGCCCATTTATATGCCCAGGAGAACTGAAAACACATGTTCATTCAAAACATTGTCCCATGAGGTTCATAGCGGTGTTGTTTATAACAGCCAATTAACAGAAACAACACAGATGTCCATCAAGTTGTGAGTAGATAAGAAGTGTAACTGGGCAGTGGTGGCGCACGCCTTTAATCCCAGTACTTGGAAGGCAGAGGCAGGCAGATTTCTGAATTCGAGGCCAGCCTGGTCTACAGAGTGAGTTCTAGGACAGCCAAGGCTATACAGAGAAACTTTGTCTTGAAAAAACCAAATATATATATAT
>JADRCD010231441.1:0-32519 GCA_019843815.1 Montemys delectorum
ATTCGTGTTAAAATAGAAAAAAATGTAAAATCTGGTGGGAAAGGCGTGCTGTTTTAGTGATATTAACATAATTTTATAAAGATACATTGCTGCATATAGGGATCATTTTGACTAGAAATTAACAGACATGGATGCAATAGTGCCATGTACATATTGTGCTTGCTCTTTTTTTATTGAATATTTTCTTATTTACATTTCAAATGTTATCCCAGTTCCTGTTTTCCCTCCCTTCTGGAAACATCCTATCTTATCCTCCCTGCCCCTGCTTCTATGAGGGTGTTCCTCCACCCACCTACCTACTCCTATCTCCCTGCCCTCGATTCTCCTACACTTGGGCATCTTAGAACCTTCATAGGACCAAGACATCTTCCATTGGTGCATGACAAGGCCATCCTCTGCTACGTATGCAGCTCAAGCCATGTGTACTCCTTTGTTGAGTGCTTAGTCCTTGGGAGTTCTGGGGTTTCTGGCTGGTTGATATTTGTTGTTCTTCCCATGGGGTTGCAAACCAGTTCAACTCCTTCAATCTGTCTCTAAATCTTCTATTAGGGACCCTGCACTCAGTCCAATGGTTGGCTGCTAACGTCTGCCTCTGTATTTATAAGGCTCTGGCAGGATCTCTCAGAAGACAGCCATTATCAGGCTCCTTTCAGCATGCACTTCTTGACATCAACAATAGTGTTTGGGTTTGGTAACCATATATGGGATGAATCCCCAGGTGGGGACTATCTCAGGGTGGCCTTTCCTTCAGTCTCTGCTCTACATTTTGTTTCCATATTTGCTCCTGTGATACTCATGATATTTTTTTCTGTGATAGTACTCATGTTGTTGTCTCTAGTCTGTAGCTACAAAACTGCATCTTAACAAGATTTGATACATTTGTGAATATTTATTCACTTATATATCCATTTTTAATTTCTTAAATTGATGCATAATAAATGGAAGAATTTATTGTGTACCAAGGGTTATTTTTATATAGAGACACTTGCATAAAATCAGGCTCATTAGCATATTCATTGCCTCAAATATATATGTTTTGAGATTTTTGTTTGTTTGTTTGTTTGTTTTGTTTTTTTGAGACAGAGTTTCTCTGTGTAGCCTTGGCTGTCCTGGAACTCACTCTATTGACCAGGCTGGCCTCGGACTCAGAAATTGCCTCTGCCTTCCAAGTGGTGGGATTAAAGGCGTGTGCCACCACCACCCGGCGTGTTTTGAGAATGTTGAAGATTCTGTCTTCTGGTCATTTTGAAGTAGCCCTGATATTCTACAAGTCTTGACTACCTAGTTGCATGCAGGGCACAGAGCCAAGTGTTAAAGAAGCTTGACAGTGCACTAAGTCTGACAAAGAACAGTACAAAGAACCTGAGCTGAAGAATATAATCTCAGGTCTGTGGTGCCAAAACATGCTTCTGTGTTATAAAGAAGGGGATAAGTTAAACATTTCAAGTTACAATAAACATGCATAAAACATAGATCTCTTTTTGGAACATACAGAGATTCTGAGTGGCCCTTATATCACTGCAGTGAAACAATATGAAGCTGTTAGGCTAGTGATCAGTGAAATGTATCATTTTCCTATTTGTGTTTTGTGTCTTTTCATTTTGTTACTTCAGCTTATGGTATTTGCAGACCAGGTATGATATTCAATAAGGGTAAAAAAGAAAGGGTCATTGACCTTTTTGGCATATTGCTACACCAAAAGCAGCATCAAAGTCATCTTATGCAACAATAGATGTGAAAAATTCAAAGAAACCCAGAGACTCTTTGAACATATGTTATCTTCCAAATCAAAGTAGATTAACTACTCCCAGGTAAAAATATAGGCCTATGAATGAATTCAGCAAGAAGTTTATATTCATGCTGAATACATATTAAAAGAAACAGATACTTTCTGTGAGTATGGTAACAATGTTAACTCCTGTATCCCTGGTTGTTTTAGTATTAACGAATCACTGTGATGTTGTGATAATGTGCTGGGCTCGTAAAGAATGATGTAAAGAGAAGCATGCCATATATTTAAAATACCATAATAACTGATGCTTTAATATATTACAAATTTTAATGCATCATACGGGAAATAATGTGATAATATATTTTACTAAAGAGTTTAGCAGTGGGAGTGAAATGCAATTAATGCAATAGTCATTAACATTTAATTTCATTTGGTCCTTTATTGCTTGTAATTGCACAGTTCTTTAACCTTTTCCTCACTCATATTCATAATTCTACTAAACCTTTGATTGTCATGGCCATTACTACTCTTTGAAACATCTGCAGTTAAACCACTTCATTCAATGATGATACGTGTGTTTCTTGTGTGTGTGTGTGTGTGTGTGTGTGTGTGTGTCCTTATTTTATTTATTTTTAGGTGGTAGTATAATCAATTTATTCCCATACAAAAACTTTGTATTTCTAGGCACACATTTTAGGCTCCATATCTATAACATTTTTAGAGACCATGCAATTATAGTTCCAATCAACCTCATCAATGCAATGGAGCAATATGATACTTTTATAACTACCTTTATTAATTTAAGATGATATGAGCTGGTAGGGAATCAGATATTATCAACTGTGAAGATTCAACTGAATGGAGACAGGGGAATGAAATGAAGTTTCAAACATAAGGGAGTGTAGTACATATGGCATTGGTAACCCTTGCCACTCATGGAACAGACAGAGCATCACACATCAAAGGGTAAATAAGAATCTGTAGGCTAATTTAAGTCAGTTGATCTTCTTTTCAAAAATGCTCATTTCAAAGCAGAAAATACACACACACACACACAAATCTTTGAGGAGGCCAGTCTCATAAATTATTCCACTGTCTGGTACTTTACTAGAGAAAGTTCAGTCTTCCTATATTTGGTAGATAAACAGAAAATACTATTTTAAATTCATTTGAAGCAAACAATAAGCAAAAAAACAATGCACAAAGAGAAGTTCAGAACTTGGAATGAAGCTCAATGACAAAGCAGTTTCCTGGTGATTTTTTAAAGTCCTGAGTCCATTCCATAGTAATGTCAAATTAAAAAAGAGAGACCAAAAGAACTCCATATTCAATGTTAACTATAATCACAATCAAATAAATGATCAAATTTTACTCTAAATATTCATCTATTTCATTTTAGAAGTTAGATGATGAATATTCCTTTTGTATCGGCCCTTCATCAATCCATTTTGACAAGTTTTCTTGTGGTTCCTAACCTTGTGGTAGCATGAGATATTCTTCCTAGTTTCATTTGATGGATAAATGATAGTTCCTATGATAACATGACTATTCTTTGGGTGACAAGACTGTAGAAAGACTAGAAAATTTTGTGAAGTCTCATAATATGTCTATAAACTTGGTCCCGAAGACTGCTTATTCTTAAAATTTTAAGACTAGTAGTTTCAATGTACACCTATCAGAAAAGTCGCCAAGTAATTCTCTATAAAATCTAATTATTTTTCTTAGTATACTATACTTTATTTAAATATAGATCATTTGGTTAGAGTTCCATTTTGGTATTTACCAGATTTTTTCTTAGAACTTATTCTTATCATCTATTGAAATTATTCTTATGATCTATTGAACAATTTTGTTTTTAAACTTGTTTTATTTTAATTAAAATCAAATTACATTATCTACCCCTTTAATAGTTTTACCCATATCTTTCTCAGAAGGATCTCATAACCCAAATCACTAACTCTAAACTGAAAGCCACTTTTTCTTTTATTAATTTTATAATACACAAAACATTCTGTATTCTGTTAGTGTTGTTTGTTGTTTGTGTGAATACAATTTCATGGCTGACCACTTGATATTCGATAACCAATTAAGGGCTGATAACTAGATAAAACTGATTCTTCTCTCAGAAATCATTTGCTTCATGTGTCCTTTGTTTAGGGTTGGGATGCCTTAAGATTTTCTCCTCCTATGTTACATGTCTGTTGGTGTTGTCTTTGTTCAACTGTTGTATAGGTAGCCCTAATATTCTATTATTGTGAATGTAGCTTTTATGTCATTTCAAGTAGTGATAATCTCACAATAGTCTTCCTATTTTCCCCTGGCTCTTAGAGTAATTCTGCCTCCTCTTATGCAATGTTCCTTGAGACTTAGGTGTAGGAATTGTTTTGTAAATATGTTTGTTGAGGTTAAGTACCACATGATCAGCTGGTCTCTGCATTATGAGCTGTTTTTGTTTTCTGTGTTTGTCTCTGTCTGCTGTGAAGAAAAGCTTCTTTGATGAGGAATGAAGCTATACTTATATGGCTACAAGGACACATTTTAAATATAGTTAAGTTTTCTACTGATCTAATACAATGGCAGTAAATTGTTCTCCTCTGAACACTATAACCATAATATTTCCAAGGAGCTTTGGACTGACCCAACTTCTATTAGCAGTTATAATGTCTTTCCTTTGGATCAATCCTTAAGTTCTGTTGCATACTTGTTTGTTACCAGCAAATGCCACTATTAGTTATTATTTACTAGTTATTATTGGCTGTTATTATAGTTCACAAGTTTCACAGTTTCAAAGAAGTTTTGATTGTTTCCCAAAGGAAGAAAAAAATCAACTTGTTGATAGAAAGAGAAAAAATGTGATGATGGCTCTAATGGAGACAAAGAACACACTTGTTCATTCTGGTGCTGTTCAGTCTATACATCTGGGAGGGCACTTTCAAGTCAAATCTAGCTCAAATTTTCCAGGTCTTGTGTTAAAATGGCATGGTGTCTTTGGGAATAGGAACTCACCTCCATTCCTGGGAGGCAGCCAAACTCAATAGCAATAGCCTACATTATATTAGAAGTCACCTGGAGTTATGAAAGGAGAAATAGAAAACATGGAAAGTAGGGGTATAAATTAAGCAGCAGATAAAGAGCTCATATAGAAGATGAATGGAAGAAAAACAAAAAAATGTAAAAGATATTTAAGATAACCTTGAAGATTTGTATTATTTCATATGCTTAAAGTTACATGTAACCCTTGATAACACATTATATAGGTTTACATCACTTTGCCTGACAATGATATTCAAAGAGACACAGAATACGATTACACTTGGTTTTTCCCAAGCACAGGTACTAAGCTGCAAATGTGGAAAATACCGTGTAATTTCAACACAAGATTCAAATAAGTCAAGCTAGTTCTTATCTGAAGACTCTCCCTGAGAATTAGGTTTCATAGTAACAGAAGGTGCTATTGATGTTGTAAAAGAAGAAAAATAATCACTAGTCTTTCTCAGCCATGATACTTGTGAATCAGCAAAATATTCCAAAAGGTGCAATTTTGCTACTATAAATTGTCAGAAAGAAACGACTGTTTAACTGGACTTAATGACTGCTCAACGGGGTAGAAATTATGCCTGATAGTAGAAAACCAACCAAGTACCCAGCAATATGGAAGGAATGGAGTTTACAGAAAAATCTACTACCCACATTTAAGTAAATCAATGTAATTTCTAATTGAATTTCAAATTTTTATCCTTAGACCAGACATTAAGTATAGGTCTCATCACTCACCAAACTTCTCTTTTTAACAGTGATATCTCAGTGGAGAAAACGATAACTGCATAGATACATCTACAATATAACTCCTGCTTTTAAGGGCCAGATAACATTTCAGAAGAAACGCAGAGTAATAATAAGAGTTAGAGACCTAGAAAACCTATTTTGTGATTATATCTCTTCAAAATGACATAGACTCTAAACCATGATGACTATGTAATATGGCTGTCTAAACAAGACCAAAACAATGACAACACTAGTAAACATGATAATGTGGTAAGGTGAACTCTCTCTCACAGGACCCAATAGGTAGATAAATATATGTGGCCAACTAATGATTTATGAGAGAAAGAGTATAGTCTTCCCCAGTGATAATCTCATTAAGTTATTTATCTAACACCAAGTAGTCATCTTTAAAATTAAATACACAAAAGCAATACTAACTGAACTCAGCAGGTTGTATTCATATATTTATGAATTTGTATAACAATAATAATTTTTAAAAAGGCCACAAATTTTGAGATAGAACAAGTGAAGGAAATGGGAGAGATTGGAAGAAAAGAAGGGGTAGAAATTATGTAATTAGGTTTTAGTTAATGTACATTTACTTAAAAGGGAAATACTTGAGAAAATATATCTTTATTGTTATTATATTAGTCACCCTAAAGCACACTGACATTAAGTATTGAATGTGCAATGCCAATGAATTTTATTCATGCTTCAATTATTATCTACTTGTTGGTTACATTGAAGATGCATTGCTGTAGCAGCATTTTAATTAACTAATTCTCAGTAGGAATTTCCTCATGAAGACTTCCATCCTTGGATCTGTTGTCATTCAGATATAAGTACTGTTGATTCTATTTCTGCTTAAAGCTTCTTAAGCAATGAAATGTGTGATACTTGCTCTCTATTTTGTATACATTTGAAAGGAAAAATGAACTTGGAGTCCTACATTGGACCTACATAGTATATAATTTTAAGACTGTTTGAAATGTTTTAAAATAAATCTGAGAAATGTTATCATGAGTAAATAAGAAATTTTGAGCTTTTCAAGTTGTAAATGAAATAATTTTTTCCAGTTTCTGTTTTTACCAGATCACAATAATTAATTGGTATGTAATTGTCCACTCAAAAATCTGAACAAAAATAAAATTTCACACAAGACTCAAAAGCAGTAATTAAACAAATGGTAACCATATCAGTTGGTTTTGCTTCAGTATGTTAATCAGTAATTACATTATTTCATCTCTATTGATTGAGTACTTATTACATATCAGGCAAGGAGTCAGGCAACAAGTGTGTAGTGATGAGCAGACTTGGCATTTGTCCTCAGACAGCTGTGCTATGACCGAGAATGATTTGTCCCAGAAACTATCTGGTACATTCACTGAAAGGGGAATCTCTTGATATCACATAACTGTGATTGATGTGCAACTCAGGAAACATTTTGGTTTGAAATGATTTGTATTGGTATATCCACAGTTAAAATGGTTATATTTGATCAGTTAATATGGTGTATGCACTCTAAAGTACATATTATTCTGAATCACTTATGTTATTTATTTATTTTGGAAGCATAAAGGCAGTAAAGTTAATAAAAATTCTGAGAGAGATAACTTATCTTTACTGATTTTTACTCTGCTTCCACTCTGTCCTTCTAATCCCAAATCTTCTTTCTTTTCTTCAGAGCCACACTAGACAATTTATATGTACTCTATATACTGGGGTAGTACACATGCATAAACATACATGGTATACTACTACAGCCAAATTGGATTACCAGTAATCCTGAATAGTTGTTGTTATTGTTGTTGTTGTTGTTTTGTCAACTTGATACAAACTAGAGTCATAGATAAAGCTCCAATTGGGAAAAATGCTCCTATCATATTGACCTGTAGGCAAGCCCACAATACACTTTTTTACTGATGATTTATATAGAAGGGCTCACCATACTGTCAGGAGGTCACCCTTAAGCAGGTGGGCTTGGAGCATATAAGAAAGCAAGCTGGGTAAGCCAAGAGGAGCAAACCAATTGGCAGCATTCATCCCTGATCTCAGCTCCAGTTCCTGTGTCCAGGTTACCACCTCCAACTTCATGCTTTGACTTTCCTGTGTGATAAACTCTAAGCTGTATGATGACATAAAGCCTTCCCTTTTCAAGCTGTTTGTCATTACAGTATTTAGGAAAACAATGAAAGTAAACTACAACACATGGTCTTTTTTAGTAAAAGCATATAAATTGAAATGTAAAGAAAATATTTATATGAACATAATCTTAGATATCTTAGGATAACAGAATTTGAACACAAAATTTGAAATGTTATTTTGTCTAATCAATTACGTATATATGAATGTTTTTATAGATGAAATAGTTCATTATTTTATTCATATATGCATATATTGTTTTATTTATAAAGAAAGAAAATTATTCTGCCTTAGAAAAATGGAAGTTCAAGTAGATGCAAATAACAATTAAGGAGACAATATGAATTAAAATTCTCAATTCTAGTGATTGTACAGTTTTGTTAATTACAGAGTTTCCTCCTATGTTCAGTGAAGTTGATTAAAATCACTTGTAGACATGAGAATGCTCACACAATCAAATGCAAGTAAGTGTGATATTTTAATTATCCACACCTGCAAACATTCAAAGAAAAACACCCTACTGACTTTTTTAAGTGTCAGAAAGTACACAAATTGTGTTCAGTCTAAACTTTAAAATAGGTCTACAAGACTTTATTCTCTTATGAGAAAAGGAAAGAATATTTGCCAGGATATCTGAGTATGTGATTTCCCTAATAAATCCAGTTTTAATCTGCGTCTCTTTCAACCCTTCCACTTTATTGTTAGAGATGTCCTTTATGTTATGTTCCTTTAAGTTATATTCCTTCTCTACAAATTCATGGCATGGCATGTGTCTTAGTTTGTGATTCATTGCTGAGAAGAGACACCATGAACACAGCAACTCTTAAATGAAAAACATTTCATTAGAGATGTCTTACAGTTTCAGAAGTTTAGTCCACTGTTGCCATGGCAGGAAACAGAGGTATGCAGGCTGACAGGGTGCTAGAGAAGGGCCTGAAACCTTATGTTTTTACCCATAGGCAGGAAAAGAAGACTGGGCCACACAGAGCAGAGTTTGCGCCTAGAAGAAAGACCTCAAAGCCTATGTCCACAGTGACAGACTTCTTCCAACAAAGCCACACCTCTTTCAATAACATATCCTAACAGTGCTACTACTTATGGGCCAAGGACTCAAATACAAGAGTCTTTGGGAGTCATCCTATTCATGCTAGCACATTCCACTCCCTGGCCTCCGTAGGCCATAGTTCAGAAATGCATTTCATCAACTTCAAAATTCCGCATAGTCTATCACAGTCTCAACACTATTTAAAAGTCCAAAGCCCAAAGTCTCTTCTGAGATTCATAAAATATCTTAACTGTGAATATCCCTGTGAATTCAAATTTAAAAGCAGACCGTATACCTGCTACACATAATGGCACATAATATTCATTACTGCTCCAAAAAAGAGCATAATGAACCAAATACTGGACCAAAGCAAAACTGATACCCAGCTTGGCCAAGTTCAAATTCTGGTTCTCCACGTGTGATCTCAAACAGGCTTCAGATGTCTATCTCATGTCAGCTTTGTTGAGTGCAGCACATTTCTTTGTCTTGGGCTGGTTACACTCCCTGTTAGCATTTCCCTCAGCCAGTATTCCACAGCTGTGCCATCTACAATATTCTGGGGTCTCCAAGCCAATTCAGCCAGCCTTCACAGCTTCACAAAATGGTCTCACAGGACCTCCACAAAGGTTGCCTTAATAGTACAGGAAGATTCCATCACGATTTTCTTCTATTCTTGAAGAGTAAGCCAAAATAATGTGGCTGAAGCTGTAAAGTTCTGCCAATTGCTGGGGCTGAAAAATGGCCCTCTTCAATTACAGCATCACAGTATTTCTGTATTTTTTTAAATATAGTTACCTTTTGAAAGAAAGATTGGCTGTCCTGGAGCATTCTCTGTTAAGCAAGCTGTCCTTCAACTCAGAAATCTTTCTGCTTCTGTCTTTGGAGTGCTGGGATTAAAGACATGTGCCACCACACAAAGCTTTCATGTAGGAATAGTGAAGATTTTTCTCCCAATCTGTAGGTTGCTGATTTGTGCCTAGTTACCCTGTCTTTTGCCTGACAGAAGCTCTTAGTTTCATGAGGTCTCATTTATAGATTATTGGTCTTCGAGCCTGAGCCCTTGGTGTTCTGTTCAGGAAAATATCCCCTAGGCTCTTTCCCACTTTGTCTTCTATTAGAATCAGTGTATCTGGTTTTATGCAGAGGTTCTTGATCCACTTGGACTTTTACTTTGTATAAGGTGATACATATGGATCTGTTTTCATTCTCCAACATACAGACCACCAGTACCATTTATTGAAGATGCTTTCTTTTTTCTCCACTGTATGATTTTTGGTTTCTTTGTCAAATATCAAGTGTCCATAGGTGTATGTGTTTACTTCTGAGTCTTTGATTCTATTTCATTGATAGACTTGTCTGTCTGTGTACCAATACCATGAGGTTTTTAATCACTATTGCATTGTAGTACAGTTTGAGGTTTGGGATGGTGATTCCCCTGGGTGTTCTTTATTGTTGAGAATTGTTTTGGCAATGCTGGGTTTTTTTGTTTTTCCATGTGAATTTGAGAATTGCTCTTTCTGTGTTTGTAATGTAATGTAATGTTGGAATTTTGATGGGGATTGCATTGAATCTGTAGATTGCTTTTGATAAAATATCCATTTTCACTGTTAATTCTACCAATACATGGGCTTGAGAGATTTTTGCATCTTCTGAGGTCTTCTTTGATTTCTTTTCTTCAGGGATTTGAAGATTTTTTTTTGCTCAGATTTTTCACTTGCTTGGTAAGAGTTACACCAAGATATTTTATACTATATGTGACTTTTGTGAAGGTATTGTTTCCCTAATTTATTTCTCAGCCTGTATATCATTTATATAAAGGAAGACTAGTAATTTTTTTAGTTAATTTTATGTCCTGCCACTTTGCTAAAGTTGTTTATCAGCTGTAGTAGTTTTCTGGTGTAATTTTTGGGATGGCTTATGTATACTGTCATATCATTTCCAAATAGTGATACTTTGACTTCTTCCTTTAGAATTTGTATCCTTGTGATCTCCTTTTGTTGTCTAATTGCTCTAGCTAGAATTAGTTCTTGAACCACTTAGTTCAATTCCTTCACCTACTTGATTGTATTTTCCTGTATTACTTTAAGGGATTTATTTGTTTCTTCTTTAAAGGCTTTTACCTGTTTGCCTGTGTTTTCCTTTAATTCTCAAAGGGAGTTCTTTATATCCTCCTTAAAGCCCTCTATCATCTCCATAAGATGGTATTTTAGGTCATTATCTTGCCATACATGCATATTAGGATAGTCAAGGCTTGCAGTGTTGAAAGAACTGAGTTCTGATGGTGCTAAATTGCATTGGGTTCTGTAGCTTATGGCCTTGAACTTGTCTCTTGTCATCTGATTATTCCTGTTGTTCAGTGACCTGGGTGTCTCTGACTGGAACTAGCCTCCTTCTTGCTAGATAGAGCTCTGTGACCTGAGTTAGAAGTGGTTTTTTTGGAGTCAGACAGTGTTATCTCTGGTCAATGTGGGCCTATTGTGCCACTGATTAGAGCAAGCATCCTGTGTCTTTGGTTACTGTGAACCTCCTGGGAGACTTGTAGGCTGTAGCATTTGGGCTGGTATCAGGACACTGTTCTGGCCCAGTGGGAAAGTGGAATAGAAGGGAGGTGGAGCTTTTGGGGTGGGGTGGGGATAGGTCCTGCAGTTGGGCTCTGTGGGTATCTCTGCTGGTGTGAGTATTTGAGTGAAATTCTGATCTGTGTCCTTGGACACTGTGTACCTCCTAGGAAGCATGTAGACTGCAGTGTTTGGGCAGGTATGGAACAGTCAGGCATTTCTTTAATCTTTTTATCTCCTTGAACATAGGCTTTACCTCCATTACACTTTCTCTATTTTTTATCTTTTTTTATTATTCTTTAATCTATTTTTACAGTCTAGACTTTATTTCCCTCCCAGTCCACCCTCTGTTCCACATTCTACATCCCTTCCCCCCTTCTCCAGACAAGCCTTTTGAGAGTTAGGTGTATCTTTACCCACTGAGACCAGACCAGGCACTCCTCTGCTGTATATGTGTTAGGGTCCTCCTATCAGCTGGTGTATGCTGCCCAGTTGGTGTCTCAATGTCGGAGAGACCGGGGTTAAAAGTTAGTTGAGAGTGCTGTTCTTCCTATAGGATTGCCCTCCTCTTCAGCTTCTTCCAGATTTTTCCTAATTCAACTACAGAGGTCACCAGCTTCTGTCCAGTCGGGTGTAAATATTTGCATCTGATTCTTCTAGCTACTTGTTGGGGCTTTCAGGAGACAATCATGATAGGACTCTGTTTGTAAGCACACCATAATACCAGTAATAGTGTCAGGCCTTGGGGCCTCCCCTTGAGCTGTATCTCAATTTGCACCTGTCTCTGCACCCCCTTTTCCTCAGGCTCTTCTCCATTTTGGTCCCTGTAGTTCTTTCAGGCAGGAACAATTCTGGGTCAGAGTTTTTAACTGTAGGATGACAACCACATCCCTCACTTGATGCCCTGTCTTTCTACTGGAGGTGGACTCTACAAGTTCCCTCTCGCCACTGTAGAGAATTTCAAATAAGGTCCTCCCTTTGATTCCTGACCATCTCTCACCTCCCAGGTCTCTGGTACATTCTAGAAGGTCCTCCTACCACCTAACTCCTAATGATGTCTGTTTTCATTCTTTCTGCTGGCCTTCAGGGCTTCAGTCCTTTTCCCCCAACTCAATACCTGATCATGTTCCCCTCTTAGCATCCCTTCTATTTCCCATGCAGGTCCAACCCTCCTCCCTCCTGTGATTTCTTTCTTTTTCCCAAGTAGAATTGAGGCATCCTTGGTCTGCTCAGCTTGTTAACCTTTTTGAGTTTTGTGGATTGTATCTTGGGTATTCTGTGCTTTTTTTTTCCTTTTGGGTCTGAGTTACCTCACTCAGGATGATATTTTCAAGTTCCATCCATTTACCTGCAAAGCTCATGATGCTCTACTTTTCAATAGTTGAGTAATATTCAATTGTATAAATAAATCACATTTTCTGTGTCCATTCTTCTATTGTGGGACATCTGGTTTGTCTTCTGTTATCACAAATAAGGAATCTATGAACACAGTGGAACACATGACCCTGTGGCATGGTTGGGCATCTTTTGTGTATATGCTCAAGAGTGGTAAAGCTGCATCTTCATGTAGATTGACTTCCAACTTTCTGTGGAACCTCCAAGTTGATTTCCATGGCCATCATACCAAAAGCAATATACAGACTCAATGCTATCGCCATCAAAATCCCAACACAGTTCTTCAAAGTTATGAAAAGAGCTATTCTCAAATTCATCTGATGAATCAAATCAAAACAAAACAAAACAAAACAAAACAAAACAAAACAAAACAAAACCAGAATAGTGAAAACAAGTAGTAACAAAAAAAGAACTTCTAGGGGAATCACCATACCTGATCTCAAGCTATACAACACAACTATAGTCATAAAAAGTGCATGGTATTCTTAGCGAAACTAACATGTTGATTAATGGAATAGAATTGAAGATCCAGAAATAAGACCACACACTTAGGGACACTTGATCTTTAAGAAGCCAAAAACATACAATGAAAAAAAAAAGAAAGCATTTTCAATAAATGGTACTGGTCTAATTGGCAGTCTCTATGTACAAAAATGAAAATATATATCCATATTTGTCACTTTGCACAAAGTTCAAGTCCAAGTGGATCAAGAATCTCAACATAAAACCAGATACACTGATCAACTGTTAAAGATCTTTGAATTCATTAGCACAGAGGGAAATTTTCTAAACAGAACTCCAATGGCTCATGCTAAACCACCAACCAAAGAGGACCCGTAGCTCCAGCTGCTTATGTAGCAGAGGATGGCCTTATCTGGCAACAATGAGAGGGGAAGCCCTTGGTGCTGTGAAGGCTCAATAACCAAGTGTAGGGGAATGCTAGGAAAGGGAGGTGGGAGTGTGTGTGCATGGGGGAGCACCCTCATAGAGGCAAGGGGGGAGGGGATACAGAGTTTGTGGAGGGTAAACCAGGAAAGAGGATAACAGTTGAAATGTAAATAAATAAAATATCCAATAAAATTATAAGCAATAAAAAGAAAGAATTGATAAATGGGACTTCATGAAACTGGAAAGCTTCTGTAAGGCAAAGGCCATAGTCAATAGAACAAATTGGCAACCTACAGATTGGGAAAAAATCTTCACTAACCCCACTTTCAACAGACGGCTAATATCCAAAATATGTTAAGAACTTACGAGGCTAACCACGAAGGAACCAAACAACCCAATCATAAAATGGGGTATAGAGGTAAACAAAGAATTCATAACAGAGGAATCTCAAATGCCTGAAAAACACTTAAGAAAATGTTCAAAGTCCTCAGTGATGAGGGATATGCAAATCAAAATGCCCCTGAGATTCCACCTTACATCAATCAGAATGGCTAAGATCAAAACCTCAGTTGACAGTACATGGTGAGGATATGGAGAAAGAAGAACACTTCTTCTTGCTGATGGGATTGCAAACTGGTCCATCCATTACACTTTCATGTGATCCTTCTCTTCTCAAATTACACATTTTTTTCCTTGCTCACTTTACTCATTGTCATTATAGATTTGCATAAGAGTGAACACTAATAACCACAAACTACTCAATACTAAGCTGTTTTGAGATGTTGTACGTCAATGGAATTAATCCAGAATGCTTCACTTTACCCTTAGGCTGACTTTTTGGACAAGGGCATAGGCAGCTACATTCTCCCCCAACAGATCACAAGAATGATCCCTAGGCAACATAATAAAACTCTTTGCCTCTATAACATCTTAAGCCAAGCACCCACCATTTAAATCCTTCCATGTTCATACTATGCTGGTCCATTAAGAATTACTTAAAACATCCCACTGCTAAACTCTGCATCCCTCAAACAAAATCATGTTCACAATACACAACAATAACCCACTCCCTAGTACTAACTTCTCTCTTGTGGTTTTATTGCTATAATAAGACATTATGACAACAGCAGCTCTTAACAAAGGAAAAAAAATAAATTGAGTTGAGGCTGGCTTACAGTTTCAGAGTTTTTTTCCATTATTGTCATTGTCGAAACATGGTGGTATGCAGGGTGACATATTGCTGGAGAAGGATCTGAAAATTCAAATCTTTATAGCATATATAGTTATTCTTTAATATGCACTTATGCTTAATTATAAAACTCGTCGATTATTATTTAAACTTAATGTATTACAAATGTAATTTTATTCTCTTCCATATGAGAAAAGAGCAGAAGTGTTGACATGCTTGTGGGCATTATGGCAAGCTGTTTCCAGAGGCTTTGCATATGATATACTGATATACACAAAATATTTGTGTCACAATTTAGGTCACAAAATCTAGTGATGAGCTATCTGGACAAAACTGGGGTAGAATTTTAAAAAGTATATGCCTTTTGGGACCATGTTAATTTAAGTAAAGGTTGTTTTAAAAAATAGCATAATTTCTGCTAGCCTAAAGTTCAAATGTACATCTGTGCCTTACAAATGGTGAAACTGATCCAGAAGTTGATGACTAACTGGTGTCTCATTTCTAACTCCATTTTCCACTCTTCATTTTCTTAGTGAAGTTCATATCTTTTTTTTTTTTTTATTTTACTGAAAACTATCTTCCCAGGTATGGGGCTATATGTTTCTTCATAGACGTCAACTTTTCCAATCAAAATACCACTCTTGAAATTGTAGTATTGAACATATTGGAAAAAAAAGTCATCCCTTAGCTGAAAGAAAAGGTTACTAGCTTGCATTCCTAGCAACATACTGGTATTATGTATGACCTGCTGTCTAAAGAAAGCTGAAAATTCTGGTAAATATTAATGTAGTAATACAGACATTATAGGGATTGCAATACAGAACTATTGGTGCATTTAAATGTAAAATGTCCATCCTAGTCGCAGGTGTTTGAACATTTCTAGCTATATCGGGAGGTTGCTTATTCTGTAGAGACTGGGGCACACGTGAGCATCTTTTATAGCCCAGAGTGATTCCTGACTTGGGAAAACACAGCAAGATCTCCAGGTTCTCTCATACCATCAGTCTTGCCATTATGAGTTTCAACCACAGTATATCTAACCAAATCACCTCAAATGTGGAACAAAAATTAGACCTCATCTCCCTTAATTGACTCTTTGAACATTGCTTATAGAGAGAAGAAAATGAACTAATATATTTGTTTACTCTGAGGAAAAGGTAGCTTTCTGTGGCTTCCAGAGTGATTTTGTTTCTTTCATTTTCATAGCTAGGCTAGCATTTCTCCAAATGGTGACTCATTATGTTCATTTTTTTGTGATAGCAGTCAATTTGGTGAATTTCTCAGGATGGTAGTATAGATTTTCCTGTTCAGGTAGATCTCAGAGTAAGATTCTCAGGCTAACAAGCCCCAGTCTTTAGGACTCTCATCTCTTTTGAATTTGCCCTAAACCTAAATACATTGTGTGTTAATTACAAGTTTGCTTTTCTTCCACAGTAATTCTGTCTTCCATTAGTAAATTATGAAAGAAAGAGTTATTTTGGCTTATGGTTCCAGAGGGAGGGCAGCAAGAAGTTGGCATGGCAGCAGGATCAAGAAGTTGAGGGATAAGGGTCTTTTTTAAACGTAAAGAAAAGATCAAACTGGAAGTAGAGAAAGGTTTTAAGTTCTCAGGACCATTGCTGCTTACATCATCCTTTCTCTAGCAAGGTTGTGCCTCCTAAACTTTCGCAAACATCTTTACCATCTGGGAACTAATTATTCCAATAATGAAGCCTACATCATAATATTCAACATCTAGGCCCTCATAGACCTCACAGCCATATATTAATGCAAAATCCCTTTACTTCAATGTTAAAAGTCCTAAAGTATTTCACAATGCCAACACTGCTTAAAATATTAAATATCTTTTATGAAAAATCCAAAGCAATTTCTTAGCTGAAACACCCTGTAAACACAAAAAGCAAATTACATGCCTCCAACATATAATGGTACAGAACATACATTACTGTTCCAAGTGGAAGAGCAAACACATAATGATGAAACACTGAACCAAAGCAAGACTCCAGCCAGTGCAGCAAAGGCCAAATACTTCAGCTTGTTGTCCGATAGCAAAAGGCATCATGTGGCTCTGCTTGTCTAGACTTGCTACCTGTAATATAAATCTTTCCCTTGGGTTGATTCCATTCTCTGTATGGAGCTGTTCATAATAGATACATCATAGATTCTGGCATTCCCATCATCGTGGTATCTCCCACTGCGACACAGTCTTAATTTTTTCAGTTTTATCTAGTGGATTCTTAAGAGTCTCTACAGAATGAACCCTGTGCTATGTGCTGTCTGGCCTATGGAATGAAGTTTACTGATTATATTCCACAGGCTCAGTGTTACACTGTCTTGACATTCCTTCAACAAATAAGTTAGCCTATTGCTTTTATATTTAACCTGAATCCAGTTTATAGGACACACAGAGAAGGCAACTAGATTCTTTGACTAAATGTGACAGGAGCGGCCTCTAGGCTAATTGACAATAGTTACCCAATGAAATCCTAAGCCATCATCATTGCCCTCAGTACTCTTTGTCTTCCAGGTTCCTACTTAAAAGCCCCTTTACTGTTTGCTTATACAAATTAAGTGTTTCTATAATCTAAAGTTCCAAGATCTTCCACATTTAAACAACAAATGAACAAAAATATTCAACAATAACAAAAAGAACCGATGGTCCAGTTCTTCAGTTCTTTATGACCATATAGCCCACTCTATGGTACCAATTTTAATTATATATCTTTTTCTTTCTGTGTTCATACACTATGGCCAAAAGCAATTTATTGAAGGAAGAGTTCTCATTGCTTGTGACTTCTCAGGGCTGTGAGTCCACTGTGACAGAAAAACAAAGCACCAGGAATGGGAACATCTTAAGAACAAAGCAAAGAGTACAATCTAGAAGTAGAATCGGGCTTTAAGGTTACAAAGACTGTGCCAGTAATATATTTTTTCTACCATAGCTGCACTATTTCTTGAGTCTCCTCAAACGGTGCCACATAAGAGTGACCAACTATTACAATACTAAAGCCAATGAGAAAACCAAACTAAAGAGCAGAGAATATCACCACAAACGAAACAACAGCATTTTTAACTCCATAACTAAGCACGCTTTAGCTCTCACTTTTGTTGTATTTAATGCTGGTCCTAGGGATCAAATCCAGGGCCTTGCACAGGCTTAAGAGGAACTCTCTTTCTGTTGAATTGTGTTACAGTGATGGGTAATATTAATTCTCATCTTGAACTTGTCTCTTGGAATCATCAAGGAAAAAAATTGTCTGCACATGTATGTGAGGTAGATGCTGGAATAGGTCTATCAAGCTACGAAGACTCACCTTAAGAATGATAAGAACCATTCTCTGGGATTAATAAAATTAATTAAAGTCCAGAAATAAATAAATAAATAAATAAATAAATAAATAAATAAATGAAAGAATGAGGTGAGCATTCCCTTCTTGAATGTGTAACTGTGTTCCATAGCCAGAAGTTCTAGATGCCATGGCATGCCCCCCCCATAGATTGTACCCTTGCTATATAAATAGTAATAAAATTTTCTTAAGTTGCTAATCACCATCCTTTATTTCTGTCTATATATGACTGGAAAATCCCAGCAACCAATATTTTGTTGTAATACTTTCATATTTATTATTTGAAAATTGTATAAACCTGTAAATCACTAAGCCTGGCCACCTCTATTGGCTGCTGCCAATAAGTAGCATATGAATTTCAGCCATTCTAGAAGTCTTAAAATATCTTTTTTTTGTGAATTTAGGAGTAAGTATTCTTTCTTGGTTACCTTATTTCCCAAAATATGTGATTTCTAAACCAAAATGTCTCTGTTCTTTGTCTTCAATTGCTAGTTTATAATTTAACAGAGTTCTCTAAGAATCTTTCTTCTAAACATTCTATAATGTCCTCATTTTTAGCAGTTATTAATAGAACATACAAAAAAGCATAAATTTATATATCAACAATGAATGTGCCATATGTCACTGTTTATTGTGTTTAGTCTGTTTCTTGTTGTTTAGCAATTGACATTTGTATTGCATCCAATCCACTTACACTACCATGAGACAACATTTAAAATATGATTGCATTAAGATTAAATAAAATGGTTGGTGAGAAATTTCAACAGGTAAAGGCATTTGTTGCATAAATCTGAAAACGTGAATCTGTTCACTATAACCCACATAAAGATAGGAGGCAAGAACTCATAGCTCAGTTCTCAAATCTCATGTAAAAGCATGACACAAGAAAATCATGGCACAGTAGCCTACTCTTACACACAGAGACACAAGACAATAATAATAAATTAAAAATGAATTTGAAAAAATTAAGTAGATTAAATGGATTATTTAACCCATTAAAGAAAGTCGCAACTAATCAAAAAATAGCAGACACAAGCAGCTATGACATTTATTGCAAGTTCTGATACTATTTCCCTTTTAAAAAGTTTTTTTTTAAAAAATTATCTGTATATGTATGTGTCCTGTGTAGAACTGTGCACAAATAGGATATTGGATTATCTGGAACTTGAGTTACAGGTCATTGTAGGCTCCCATGTGGATACTGGATATTGAATTCAGTTCTTCTACAAGGGCAGTAGGCAATATTGAAGGATGTGCTAATCTCTTTCACTAGATTTGACTTTCAAAGATAAACCCACTCATTTTTTTTAAAAAAGAATAGAACACATCAATATAGATAAATGTTTGGTTAATGTATTCAGAGGAGTTGGTATTGTGGAGGGAAATTCCCAAGGAGTGGAACATGACTTTGGCAGGTGTTAAAAAATACTCTATTTCTTAATTGTGATTATTTGACAAAGCTCATTAAAACTATTTATGTCAAAAGATGAAAAATCTTACCCTCTGAAAATCTTAACAAAGTAAACATCATTTAAATAAACTAGAAGTGTCCGACACCCAACAGTCACTGAAGAGATAACAGCTTTCATCCTCACTGTCACTTAGAACACTCACACATGGATAACATGCTGCTAGAGCATGCCAAGGCACAACAGTACAGGAAGGGATCCTGCAGGAAGTACATCCTATAGTCTGGCACATCCTTGCGTATGGAGAACTAATGAGAGCTATACTGGGTTAACAGTGCCTTAAAGGAGGTAGGTGTGAACATTTAAGGAAAACACAGAAAGTTAGATTTGCTAAGCACTTTCTCTCCTTAGCTACAATCGATTTTATATTGCCCACTATTGGGAAACTATTCTCAGTTATACAAACGATGGTTTCTTCTGACTACGTCAGTTAAGGTAGTACTAATTTAAAACCAGACATACAGAACTTCCTTCTGAGGGCTCAGCAAAAGTAGTACCACACCCATGCTGCATACTTAGAATTCACCTGAAGTGTGTAACCTTAGTGCTCTGCAATACATACTAAGTACGCGTGATGCTTGGCTTTGGTAAGTATATATTCGATTGAGGGGTTAGTTAAGTTCAACAGAAGAAGTAAAAGCCTTATAGTAGAATTCTAACAGATTGTATAGCTTATGGCTTTTTACATGCTAACCACCCAGCGTAAGCGTGGATTATGAGTATATAAACAAGCAAGACAGGCAAGTTTATAAGCTCATCCATAAAAATTCTAAGTTTGGCAAACTTAGTGGAAATTTATCAACTAAGTCATTCATCAACTAAGAACTGGAAATCTTTGAAAACCTTTTGAATATAACGAATTTATCTAAACTGTGCAGAGCTGATAGGAACTACATTCGGATTGATACCTGCTTACTTCCTTGTTTTGTTTTATCTCACAAATTATTTAATCTCAAACTGTGATTTCTTTTTTCTGCCACATTCTGATATTTAGTGAGTCGTATGCAACCATATGATTCAATCAAAAAGTCAAGTATAAGTGCTTTCATTAGTAGTATCTTTATCTACTTCAATATATATATATGGAAAAAACAGATCTAGACCTAAAGCTTGAAAAGGAAAAGCCTAAGTGCTTTAATAAGACAGCTATTCTGGTTATCTTGTTTGTTCCACTTCCCCTTTTAAATTTGAGACCTAAATTCTTCATTTTGTTTTGTTTTTTTTTGTTGTTGTTGTTGTTTTACAGGGGTAGTTGTTTCTTGAAATCAATAGTGTCGTGGCAGTTGTGGGAAGCATACATTACAAGTCATAGGTGCACAGTGTTTGTGTAGCCTTTGTTCCACACCATGCTTTAGGCATCTCCCCTTTGTATTGTGAGACAACTAGTTTAAGTATGAGGTACTATTTCCAAGCTCCTTTGAAGAAGGAGGACACAAACTTTACAAAAGTAGGTCAGGTGTTCACACCAAATAGGTGAAAGAGGCTCAAAAATTCTTTACATGTAGAAATGGTTTTCAGAAATATAAAATGGAAGCATACTGAGTATATGTAGTCACTAGTTTTGTGCATATTGACATCTTATTTTTCCTTGTTCTGCCATTCTTTTTTTTGTTTTTAGTATTATTTAATATGTAGAGTTTATTTATTTAGCATTACAATTGCTTACTGTATTTCACACAGTATAAGGCTGTTTCACTATATTGATTGTTTCACATACTAAGGGAAATGATCTCAGACATTTCCTGCATACAGACAAAGAAACTGAACTGTAGAACTCTGGACCTGCTGTGCTTATTAAGAGGCAGTGTCAACATTTATACAATACCTGTGTCCATGCATAGCCTGACAGTATTGCTAGTATGTCAGTGGAAGCTGGACAGAAATGCATACTGACTGCTGCTCTTACATGCCATGAACTGGACAAAAACTCTGGAATCAGATTTATACATTCATTCAAAAGAAACAGTGTAGCTTGTATGGTGGGTACAAAATTGAGAGTGATTACACTAATTTTAATAAATCTTATGTTTTGAATACTTATATGTCTAAAAATGTCTTGCTGTGTAAAAATGAGGATCTGAGTTTGAGTCTCCAGTACCTAGATAACAGTCCAGGGATGTCCTCATGTGTTTTTAATGAGTTTAAGAGTAAAAAGAGGCAAATTGAGACAAAGATCTTACCATCAAGTTTAGAGATGAAAAGATACAGACAACTATTAAGCCAGTCTAACTGATAAAACAAGATATGGATTCAATTATGGACCCAGGCTTAAGAGAATAAGCTGGAAAATGACAGAACAAGACACCCTCCACCCTCCTCTGGCTTCTGGATGCATACATACATTGATATACACAGGGACACTTTCTTGCACAGTCATGTGAATCTAGCATACCATACACATACAGATGCATCACACACACACACACACACACACACACACACACACACACACCAAATGTACATGTACACCACACACACATACATATGCTCTACACATAAATTCCCTCCTACACACACACACACACACACACACACACACACACAAGCATACACTTGCAAATATACAATCTTATGCCTAACAACTTCATCATTAAATATTATTCCTCAAAGTTTTTAACAGGAGAAATAGATTTGTATGTCTCATTCCCACACCCTCTATAGAGATACCTGTTTCCTTCAGTAACTTCACCTTCCTTCTCTATTATATTAGATTCAAATATTGCTAAAGGGATATCGACTCTTGGAGGCTTATTATTTTTCCTACTCCAATGCCCTCCAGGGTGCTGCAGAACAATTTCTGCCTCCTTGTCATTAACGCAGAGGTCATATGTAACTCAAAGCCAAACCGTGCTCTCCAACACACACACACACACACACACACACACACACGCACAAGCATATATGTGCTCATTATCAATTCTTATTTTTAAACTGGACAATATTGTATAAAGAACACTGATTTCTAAAACTTTCATGTAAAGTGAGAAAACTGATATGTGATATATTGAATGTAATATGTCATTCCTACCTTGACCTGAATTGGAAAACCCTTTACCAATTCAACTAAGCCTTCTCTGTTGACATACTCTCTGATAGAAAATTCTCACAAGTGTGTCAGACATGTCAAATTGCCTATTCTAAATATTTAGTGTTCTATTTCCATTTTCTTGTTTCAGAAAACAAAAATCATTTTTACCTAATATCAATACTTAACACTCACAGTTTAGGGAGCTACTATCAGTTTTAGAATTGATTTAGATTTTAGTGCTTCTATTGATAGCATAATATATCAGCATATAGTAAATTTGATTTCTTAATTTAAATAATTTGTCTAACATGAGATTTTGTGGCAGAATATTGAAAATTAAACAAGTAATTTTCTCTTTCTTTCATTTGATCTACATTTTAAAATTAATGACTATTTGAAAGTTTTTTCTCTCTTTTTTGTTTTTTTTTCGAGGAATTTTTTTTAATGTTAGTTAATAGTCTAGATGAAATTAAATTAAATGTGATAATATAGCTTGGAACTTTCGACTGATTTGAAATATTTATTAAAATATTTACAGAATTTCTGGAGAATACATAGAAATCCGAGCAGACATAGACTTTCATATAGTCATCCCATTTCCATTGTAGCCATTTCAGGTTTCCCTTCCTCCTTTTGTTTGCTAGTGGCTCTGTTTGTGCTAGTACAATGCTCTGCAGTAGGTGCACTCTCTTTTGGGCTATGAGGTCAGGTCTGATTAATACTTACCCCTGTTGCAGCTGCCCGATTGTATTACATGTTAAGTACAAGTTCTTACTTTATCATTCACAAAAAAAGTTGTTACTGTCCTCTAGGACTTTTGCTTCATATACTCAAAGTTACAATTCTATTTTGTATGATTGCTTTTCTTTTCTTTTTTATTAGATATTTTCTTTATTTACATGTAAAATTTCCCTTTCCCAGGTTCCCCTCCAAAAAACAAACAAACAAACAAACAAAACCAACAAGAACAAACCCCTTTTGCCTCCCCCCTCTCCCCATGCCTGCCACCCCACCCTCTCCCACTTATTGGCCCTGGCATTCCCCTACACTGGGGCACAGAACCTTCACAGAGGCTCACAGCCATTCATTGAACTGAGTACACTGTCCCCAATGAAGGAGTTAGAGAAAGGTTCTATGGAGCTTTTCTTTTTTGTTAGCTCTGAAGACTCACAGTTTCAGGAAAAACTGCAAGGATTAGATAATTGAAGTATCTTATAATGTTAACATGTCATAGAAAATCTTTCTTCCATATAAAAAAAGGGAGATATTCTTAGGCAGAGACACAATAATCAATATAATGATCTTAGCACAAACTACCACTTGAAGTGTTATTTTGGACAAATTACAAAGTAGCAATGCCTCTGTCTTGTGATTCATAATGTAAAACATTAAACATATCAACTAGACTGGAAGGTATATTGTACCATCATTGCAGTAACAATTGAAATCAGTGGGCTCATAGATTTTTGCCTTAGTTTGAGACAACTCTGTAGTGAATGCTAAATTAAACTGAGCTCTTATTTTTTATCATTACAAGAATAATATGCTACAAAGCTTGATATAAGAATGGTATACAACACAAATTGCATTTATCTAATGATAAATGAATTATATCTTAATATTGTTAGACGCCAAAGAGAACACAGATTATTCAAATTAATGAAGCAGTGGAGAAAAGAAATAATGCACTTTACACGAATGCATTTTTCTAATAGTCATATTTCTTTATTAGTTTGTATTTGCATTAGCCCTGCACATCAAGTTATTAATTTCAATTCTCATGACTCTACCCTTTATCTGTCAGAACCATTGCAGGTACATTAGGGAATCAAATGGGAGTAAACTACTAAATACTAGCAATAATTGCATCATTGAATTGTTGGGAGGAGTTCTCTTTTTGCTGCCGTGCATAAGTCCCCATTGCTAATGTTTTCATTGGAGTAAATTGAAGTAAGTGTGGAACTTCAACCCCACAACAGTTTTATAGCTTACTGCACTAAGAAAAACGACTTACTGTTCATTTTACGTACTTTTCGGGCCATCTTTTAACCCGGAAGTTAGCTAGCTCTGTTTCCATTTTTTTTAAAGAGTTTTTCTTTCATGTAAAATACATAATTCAGTGTTTTTTTTCTCTGAAATTTATTGCATGTTAGTAGATATCATTTGCTTTTTTTCAATCAGTGTGAATTAAGAAAGAATCCTTTTTATCACTTATTGACACAATTAATATAGGCCCTTTATTTGTAGGAACTGATGACTACTGTCCACACTAATAAAAGTATAAAGCAACTGAATAGACATATTTATGGTTGAAACCAACATGCTTGACTTACAAGAAAGTGGGTAAAGGGAAAAAAATGAATGATTATTTTTAAATTGATTCAACGCTTAGCTTAAATGTAACCAAAAGCATCATATTTCTTTATATTTTACCTTTCTCGGCAGGGTATATGGAATACAATACCTTGAAGAAAGACTTGGTACTCAGAGATGCTAAGATGTTTTTTAATTCCTTGTAGGAATTTTTCTTCAAAAACATGATAATTTGTTTGGAGACAGAAATATAAAATTCAAAATATATATTAACTATAAGGATTGTAATGTAATATTTTTTTCAGAATCAAGAGTGCCCAGGGAATAGTTTAATGGTAGGTAGTGCCAAGAGCTAAACATTAATGTTATAGAACACTATTTTTTTTTTTAAGTAAGAAAAGTAGGCCATCGAGAAGACATGAAAAACATGAGCAAGAAAAAAACAAAACTTAAATATTTGACATATTGGGGACAAGGTACTTTTGATGGATCATTGTCTTAGCTTGTTTTATGACCCACATGGTATATCATATCAATCAGAGATGAAGTTTTCTGAATAAGCTCTCATTTACAAGTTTTTCTTCCCAGTAGTCTGTCAATGGCAAGGGAAGCACTAATTTATTCACTGCTCATTACTGGTCAGTTAGTAATTTTTTTTACATGTTTATGGAATTTAAATACAAATTTAAAACTGCAAGTAGGTATTTTAAGAGTGTCCTTGATATGAGTCTCCGTGTGTTTAAATGTATAATACTATAAAACTGAATATTTGAAATAATCCAGCATATAGATCATTAAATAACTTTGATACACATACTTACAAACACTGAGGTGTTCAAAATTATGGGTAGATATTTGATATTAATTGTGGAAACCTTGAATCAAAGAAAATTCCTAACAAGAATTTTTAAAAAATAATTAAACAGTAGAAATTCAGAACAACTTTTGTTAATTATTACAAATTATGTTTACTCTCTATTGTTTAAAAAGCCTCTAAATAATATGCACTTTACCTTCAAATACTTCTCTTCCTGCAGACAAGACTTTAATGTATCAGGGTGACCACAAAGAAAATCCTGAAGGATGAGTCTTCTGTTTCTTGTTTCATAGTTTCCCTTAGTTTCCTCCTGAAAGGCCAGAATTGTATTTATTATACATGACCTGACAAGAGCAGATAACATCTGTAATGGTTTTATTTGTGATTCCATTTCCTGCCTTGCATTAGATGCAATATAAATCTTTTACATAAAACATCAAAAGTGCTTTATTCTGACAATTAAAATAAAAGAAACAAAGCACTTCCAGAATGAAAACTGATCAGATTTCCAACTAGCAGTCTCTGTTTATTTTATCTACCTGAAATATTTGCATCTCCGGAGTAAGTAGTTTTGCTAATCGGTTTACATCTTCAAGCTGGCTTCAGTTCCTTAAATATTTATACAGTCTTAATGTACATCATGCTGGTTTTATTAATTTTAACCCCAAAGCCTCCCCTACCAATTACTACTTAATGACTATATTGCTTTTTCTCTTGATCGCCTTTGTTCTTTTCTACAATATTAAAAGGGGGAGGTAGGAAGGAAGCATGAAGCTCAAATTCAAACAGCTAAATAAATTGTTACTCTAAAAGATCCACTTTGGAGCATCCAGTTTGTCTGGCTCTACCGTGTTTCGCTAACAAAGTTCTGTAATTGGTTTGGATTTGCTTTTTCTTAATATAAATTAATATGATTTTTAGTTTAAGAAATAAGATAAAATATATTTTCAATAAGTGGAGTTGGTATTTGGCTTGATGTCACTTGATAAAATGTACATCAGAGACATTGAACCCTCTTATATCTTTTGAATGACCAGTAAAAAAAAAAAAACATGCCTTTTGGCAATCTTAGTAAGATTATTCAGTCAAAAAAATTAAAGTGTTACACTCATGAGGCACACAATATTTCACATTATAAAAGATACAGGTGAAAGAGATTAATTTCAAAATCTATGGTATTTCTTCTTATTTTCTTTAATGGCTAAGGTAATAATTATTTTAAGATGTGCAATATAACAAGCATACATAAATATACATATATGTACATATGTATTTATATAGGTATCTGAGAATAAAGATGTTTTCCATCCCATTACTTCTAAAATAGTGTCCTTAGCTCTAGTGAATGTGTTTATTCACCTAAATTTTTCAATATCCACAAAATATATTTCAGTGTAAATATGAATACATTTGTGTTCTCAGGAGAAAATTATGTACTTTTTTGTTTCATTTTTGGCAACTGAGAATGTTATTATCTACAAAGAATATATTAAATATATTTTACTCATGTTTTATTGTTCTGTGTAGCTCACCTATATGTATCTATTTTATCTATAGCTAGGATATTTTATCTATATCATTCTATCATTGATCAGTCATCAATACGTTATGCACATTTCTCTATGTAGCCGGCATTCACAAGGCACCAAAATTACTACATTAACCAGCAGGACATTCTGAAGCAACACGAGCAATGAATATATCCACACTGGAAAAGTGTACTGCGTGTTCATTTGAGCTGCCCTGCTAGGTGTTAGTGCTATGAGTGATGCAAATATTTAAGAAAATTTACTTGTCTTGAAACCTAATTATACTCAATGAGCTTTTGATTATCTCAATTTCTGACATTCATTTCAGCTTTGCTGTTTGGCAGCTCTAATAAAAGCTAAACAATACAATTTACGTTAAAGAAAAAATATAAATCACATATTTTAGGCTGCCTACACAATCTGAAAACTCTTTTTTAAATATTTGCTCCACAATTTATGACATATTTTCAGAAGTTAAAAATCTTTGTACATTGCACCTAGTATTTATTTCTTAATACATGCATTCTTTCAGAATTGCTTTTATTTGTAAATTTTATGTAAATATTCATATGTCCAGTGTAGACTCTAACTTATGGGGGTTGCTAATATTAATTAAAATTTTGTACATTTTTTCTGCTAATCCTGATCCATTAACTATTGGCTTGAAATTCTCACAGATTTTAAGTAAACACTTTTCAGACATTCTTTCTTTTTATTCTTTCAAAGAAATGTATACATTTTTTCCAGTTCTGTGTTTTTAGAAACACTGGATTTGTCCAGTTTCAACTTAAATTCAGTTTTGGAGGACAAGCTTTACATGTGCTACCCACCAACTTCCATTTTCTTCAAAGTTTTACTGTATACTCCTTTCTCTATTTCTGAGAGAGTAATAACCTAGCTATTCTTTAAACATACCCAATTTTCTCTGAATTTAGCATGTTTATTTCTTGAGCCATTACATTCTAGTCCTTTACATAAGCATCCCTACTTTGAAAAACCTCAGAATAAAACCTTTAATTGCTAAACAAATTCCTGACCATTGAGGTTTCCTACTATGCACTATCTACATGTATTGATTTTGTTTTGTCTCTCTATATGGGGTAGTTTTGCAAAAATCAAAACATGCATTTGTATAAAGCTGTTTAATGTGTTTAGTAAGGCAAGATCTGCTCTGCAGTCGTGAGGTCACAGTCATTGCCTCTGCGCATAGGTTGATCACAGAGAGGGTAGCTACAGAATAGAAACTGCAGAAACTCTATATAAATTTGATCCTGTCTGTTCAATTGAAAATGGAGTGTTTCCCTATTCTAGAAAATCGCCTAAGCCCCATTTATCTGCCAGTGTTGTTTCTTTTCTTTTCTTTTCTTTTCTTTTCTTTTCTTTTCTTTTCTTTCTTTCTTTCTTTTTTTCTTTCTTTCTTTCTTTCTTTCTTTCTTTCTTTCTTTCTTCCTTCTTGTCTTTTGGTGTCTTAAAATTTCAGAAAGCTGAATGCTATTGAGTGGTAATTAACTAATATGTTAGAACGTACTACATCTACACAATTGTATTTTTGTTGTGTTAGCATGTGGCTAGACACACACACACATACATGTGTCCAAGTAGAAGTACTCTTACGCTGATTAGAACGCAGAGTGCAGTATTATTCTTCTGTTCATAATCTATTTTTGTTTTTGTAGAGCAGCTATCATCAGTATAACAAGTGTTTTCTAATCTTTGTTTTGGTGGAAGAAAAGAAACAAGATCATATCATAAAATGTTAAGTGCATCTTATATTGAATACTGATAATTTTAATTTTTTTTTTTTTTGCAAGGATTCCATAAGATCAGTCATCTAGTTTATATTCTGGAGTTCAGCTGTACACACAGGACTTCATCGCTTGAACTTTTTTCTCTTTATACACAGACATTTTTATAAAATATTCATAGGAAATTTTTGACTGTAGAACCGTGACAATTCTCTTGAGTGATCCTGGGAGTTTTTCCGTCAATGAGCTCCATGTGGCTCAGGAAGCATGGGCTACGCTCCATAAATCAGACTAAAACCATTTTATGCTACTTTCTAAAATTACTGCTATCAACAAAACCCATGAGCCTGAATTACTTAATCTATGCAGATGTTGTTAACTGCATTAATTATTTAATTTTGGCAATAAAACAGCAGTTGCATTTGCCTTCATACAGACAGGCCATTCACACACAGGGCTCATTTTTGAAAGAATGTGTAATAATATGACCACTAGGTGGGAGTAGACAACCTTCCAAGCAATGCACAGTTTGCCACTGGAAGTCCCTAGACTTTGATGTAAGGTAATTCTAGGTTACTGTATCACATTTCTAACTGAAGCTCAAAGAGGATCCTTTGTTAACTATTGGAAGTTACATTGAGATTGAGTTGTTTATGTCAAGAGCTGAACTGATCTGAAAACACTTTTCTCTCCAGGGCCAGGATTGTCATCTATATGATTTCGTGGTGAGCAAAGGACACAAAAACATACATTTTTATTTTTTATGTCTTTACTGACCCAGAACCCACTTTAGATCATACCTAAGAAACCAGTAGTTTGATAAATTAAGTTCTTCGTTTTGAAATACAGCTGTGTTTTAAAAAAATAATTACATAAACTAGTCCTGAAGGAAAGGAATCGAATAAGCTCCTGCTGTCTTAAGAAAGATGGCTAATTGAATAGTTCATGCACATGTGCTGAATAATAAGCACCTCCAATCAAAGATAAGTATAACACAAAATGAATGTTTTTAACTTGGTGAGCTGAACCAGTGAGCCTCGACCGGTCAATGAAGTTATAATTGGTTCTAATTACCACATTTCAAGCCGTTAATGATTTTGTTGTTGTCATTGTTAACCTGTATCTAAATCAAGAACAAAGGTAAAAAAGTTAGAGGAAATAAGCGTAAAATGACAGAATCGCATGATTCTTTCATCTCAGTCAACATATCCAAAGCTCAGAACACTCTCTAGTGAGGCAAAGATGGATACACAAAATGTTCATCTTAAACGGCCGTAATTTTTTTTTTTCAAGAAAAAAAATGTCATCGTAATTTTAAATGTTAAAATGAGTCATGTTCATTTCACTATTGCTCTTATCACCCGTAGCAACACAGGCAGTGAGGTCATCAATATAAGGCGAAGGCTACATTGTGTGCTGAAATTTCCACCCTTGGGACTCTGCTTCCATTCCTGAAATCTCTCTGAATTTGTTCCTGTTCAGCACTCATCTTTGAATCAGATTTGAGTTTTATGATAGTATGCTTTATTCATTTCTAATTGTTACTTGTAGTTTAATTATAGATGTATTCTCTGCAGTTTCTCTTAATAATATGCTTGAGAAAGTTTTCAAAGATTAATCTCAGCCTAGATTTTCTATATTGGGCATTATAAGCACATTTTCCTAGTTGGAAACTCAGAAGGCCACTACTGTTAAATTATATCTTCACAAATGTAAATTTTACTCCAGTTTTAATATATTTTTTCAAGTTAAATATTATCATTTTTTTAAATGCCAAAAATGTAATAATATGTTTTATGGCAATTTTGCAAATTTAAATAACTAAGTAAGTGTTAAATATGCCTCTTATGCTATTAGCTTGTAATAATACGTCTGTCAAATTATGAGCAAGAAAAGTTGTCTTTGTAATTGTAGATAATAAATGCAATTTTAAAAGAATATTCTAACCAGATTTAAATATCTTTATCACATCATTAAGGAAAAAAGAGTTATGTAGCGATATTTTATAGTAAAATTAACATTTTTTCTTTAATATGTTTTAGAATAAGCATTCTAATTCACACAAATGTTAAAATCATATGAAATCAGCTTAGTCTTTCAAATGCAAATGTTATGCTGTTACTAAGGGCTTTAAGGGGATGGTAAATTGATTTCTGAAAAACAAGGCTAACATTATGAAACAAGTTACAAATTTCAATTCAAAATCAAATGTTATTTAATTATCTTATGCAAATAAGTCTTAACAACAGAATTGATATAAAAATTCTTACACTAAAAAATGTAATCATTTTAGTAAGAAAAGTAGAAATATGTTAGTAAATGGTGAATGTTCTATCTTACCTTTAGTTTAAATAATACAAATATTTTCATATATAGTTACATTTATTCAAAATTTCCAATTTTAGTACTATAAGGGTATAAATAGATTAATTATCAGAAGAGAAGTAGTATTAAATGTATTTACATTTTTCCTTTTTTTTGGCAACTCACATTTTTTGCAGAATACATTTTAATGTCTTACTGTGCTTTATATCCTTTATTCTCTGCTTTTTTGAACAGTTACGTAGGGTACTTGTCAGTAAAAAAAAAAAAAATTCATAGTAGCCACAGAAAATTGCACTGAATGTAAATGTTCTGGAATATTTAAACATTCCTAAGTGTCTACTCCTCCATTAATAAAGACTGGTTTAAATATTTTTAATATAATTTAAATTTTTTATATGCATAGTTTTGCTTGCATGTGTGTTTATGGACTGTGTGTGGAGGCCAAGTTTTCTAATTATAGTAAAAGGAAAAGAGTCAAAGACCTTGGTAGCTGTAAATGATTAAATATAATATGTATTCATTCTATTGTAAGGTCTTAAGTTCTGTTAATATTTTATCTCATAATAAGTAAATGGTTTTGCAAATACCCATACATTAAAATATGTAATTATTTGTTTATAATTATTTCCTTGTATATATAAACTTGAGTATTTTTGGAATCTATGTATCAATTTATCAAAGTCAACTTTGGCATCCATAAAAACTTGAGATGTCTTAATAGAAACTACTTAAATCTCTCCATGTATTCTAATTTAGTTTGATGGCCAATCTTGAGGTTCACAGAAATTCTAAAATGAATCTGCTGTGGATAAGTGTCAGCCCACACAGGTTTTTTTTTTCCTTTTTTCTTTTCCCTGTTTCTGGTGTCCATTTTGAAAGAAAAAAAGATGTGTATGCCAAATGTGGAAAAAAACAAGCAGTCTTTGCTTGAAACAAGAAAAAAAAAATTAAAGCACATTTGTTTGAACATGCCCAAAATAAATTGAATGAAACTGAGGGATGCAGGCTTGCTCATTTTTGCTTTTATTTTACTTACATTATATTTCCTTGTTTTACATTATTACTGTGTGAGAGCAGATTAAACACTGAAGCCTCAGGTAAGTGTTGTGGTCCCACCCTCCTCACACCGAATCAAATATGTAAGTCTCTCAACCTGACTTAATGAATAACCCCTCCTATACACATTCCTCCTCCTCCTCCTCCTCCTCCTCCTCCTCCTCCTCCTCCTCCTC
>JADRCD010231441.1:32529-43371 GCA_019843815.1 Montemys delectorum
TCCTCCTCCTCCTCCTCCTCCTCCTCCTCCTCCTCCTCCTCCTCCTCCTCCTCCTCCTCCTCCTCTTCCTCCTCACAAATCACAGAAATGTTTTAGGAATTAACGGAATTACTTTTGCAAAAGTATATTCCTCACCTGGGGAGGAAATGTCCTGAGTAAGTACAGTGAGATGACATAAGAGAAAATACCTTTCTAAAGGAGAAACTGCAAATATGAAAAAGATGGTGAACCAGGCCAGTGAGCATGCAGAGAGAAGTGAGTTGGCACATCCGACATTATGCATCTAGCACTGCCCTTCTGGACGGCCCAGTCATGACTGAGAGACAGTGCTACCTGGGGCTTTATAACACGCTCAATAAATAAAATGGGTTCATCAGGACATGTGTTGTTTGCGTGTACAATCAGCCTGTGTATTTTCACTTATATTGTGACCAACATAATAGACAGAAGAGGCTTTGTTCTTGCATTCGTTACCGGCCGTGGTGGTAGAAAAAAAAATGTGCTTCACATGTACATATATTTTTTACTTATCCATTTCTGTTTACCCAGCCAAGATAACATCTCAAGCTACTGTTGTTGTTACACAGCAAGGTGTGAGTGATTTTTCTCTGGCCTTCGAATTGGAACAAACAGCTAATCTTTCATAAATCCTGAATTTAAACAATAAAACATACAGTACACACTGTGTTATATTTTGCGGTCCATTGTAGCATATCTCACAGATGATTCTTATTCTAATTACACAGAGCTCATGAATGAGAACGTGGGGTGTATTAGAAAAGCCTGAGAACAAGGGGGCGCAAAACTGTGGCTTCGGCACTTCCTGAGAAAGCAGCACAAGCTGTTGTAAACAATCTGATTTGATTTGGGAATTTTTCAAGCTTTCTTAACATAAACTTCATTTTAATTGCAGAAAAAAAAAATCTTCCAGAGGGAATGGTTTTATAGTCAACACATAAGGTTTGAAAAATCTTGGACTTCCTGCAACAATGGGTTCAAATCCCAACAGTGCCCCATCCTTTGGTGATGGCTGAGTTCAGTATCAGGCACATGTATATACATGTGTGAGCGGATATTGTACAGATGAAGCATCCAAAATGAGAGCATTCGTTTCACCGTGTGAGGTTCCCAGCGCAGTTTTCCTAAGAACAGAGTGTGTGGCTCATGAATGACTGCAGCTTCTGGGAACCTTGCCAAAAACCTAGGGAAACTGAGAGTGTGGCTTTGCTCTGAAGGAGATTAAACTCCCTATTTAAAAGCTCCCTATACTCCACCATTGTGAGGCTTACGCTCATTACTTTTTCCATGTTAGATGGTGAGTTAATACACATGTCTAACTGCAATATCTTAATTTCCTGCTCCCTCTGTGCCTCAGAGTTAGTGGACTCACTACCACGTGCACCATTCAGGATTGGGATTTATAACAGCGCGCACAAGACGCTATTGTAAAGGAAACAGTACGTACACTGGAGAAAACAATCCAAAAAAAAAAAAAAAAGTAACTGATCAACAGGAGTTATCTTGGCAGGAATGTTAAAATAAATATATTTGAAGGGATAACATAAATTTCTCTTTGAAGCATTTAGTTTTCTACATCCATATGGAGGTTTCTCATTATCAAGTCTTTGTAAAATGGATTAAAGGGAAGGATGTGAATGATCTGCTGCTCACCCATTGTGCATCAGTGGTTTATACGTGTGGTTACACATTTATAACATATAAACACAAAATATTTGTAAAATTAATCAGGATGCCTTTTAATAACATCTTCTGTTGTATGTAATGGATGGTGATATTTCATATATACATATGAAATATGTTCACTTGACTTGAAAAATTGACAACTAAATATAACAAATATAACTTATTTTAAAATGTTCACAATTTTATATAGTGATAGTATATTGATGGAAAATATGAAATGTAAATTGAAGTATGACAGAAACAACAACTTTCTGCTTCTGTAGATATTTTCCTAATCATTTCTTTGGTTTTCAATTAAAAGTAATATTGTAATTTAATCAGAAAGACTACATGTGTCTGCATAAAATAAATATCACATGAGTTTCAGAAATGTTATTCCTATTTTTAAAATAAACCGCCATTATCTTCACCTCAAGGTAACATCTCAACTTATACTCCTTATGGCGATCACATGGTACAGTCAATGTAAAGGTCGTCTGAAAACCACAGTGTATCCTAAAATTCAAAGGTTTTTTTTTCCAGTTGTAATATTTATGTTATATTTAGTAATATAGGAGTGCTGAAATATAAAAATAAGGCATAAAATAATTATTCTAAAAATATTCCAATATTTAAATTGAAAAATAAAACCAGGTTGTAGTTAAAAAACATTTGAATTAAAGGTAATACTCAGAACTACTGATATGATTAGATCCTGCAAAAAGATGATTTTGTGCCTTTAAATATTCTGTCTTGAATATGGACTACGTATCTTTTATGATCTTGCTTTAAAGAGAACATTGGTTTGATACTTAGCCAAGTCCACTGCTCAAAATGAGAGAACTCTAGCTTTCCTATTGTCCTTTCATTCTATTAAAACAAAACAAAACAAAACAAAATAAAAAGAAAAAAAAACCAAAACGTTAAAGGTTTGCCTATTTACAGCACGATGGCATAATGATACACATAGAGAAAACAAAAGCATACAAATAAACCGAATTCTAACACAAATAAGGAATATTAGAAAATCTATATGGTGAAAATCAAAAAATAATTAGCACAAGTTGTCTTCTGATCTCCACACATATATTATAAACACACACACACAAATAAATAAATATAATAAAAATTGAAACAAATTAATCAATATAAGATAATAAAATAACAAAGATTATAGGGATAATTTTTATAATACTATTTAAAACCAGTTCAAAGTATTAGGCAAAAATAAACATAGATTAGAAAAAATACATAGGTGAAGCATACATTTGATAAAAAATATAGATTAAAAATAATAATAGTCAAAAGGGAAATGGTCCAAGCTTCTATATAAGCAAAAATAAATAAATAAATAAATAAATAAATAAAAAACAGATGTATTCACATGAAAGCATAATAGAGTAGCAAATAGATCAGTAAAATTTAAGACTGACACTATATCTCAACTTAAATGAGAATTTTCTAAATATAAAATAAGGTGAAACTAAGTAAAACTTTGAATATGGTGGCATTTTTGGTTTAACTTGTTAAAACAACTTTTAAAAATGTGACATAATGCTGGAAAGAAAGATAAATGTGGTGTAATCAGGGAAGCATGTTCCTTTAATATAGCCAAGTCCAATGCTCAAAATGAGGTATTCCCATTGACTTTTCCTTACTATAAACAAACAAACAAAAGTAAAAAGAACCCTTTGACGATGTGTCTATTTACAGTATTATGGTTTAATTATATACATAGAGAAAACAAAAGCATACAAATAAGTTAAATTCTAATATGGAATATTAGGAAATCTGTGTGATGAAGTGGTAAAATAACTACAACAAATTTTCTTCTGACCTCCACATGTGAATTGTAACACACATGCACACATGTGCAAATAAATAAATATAATAAAGATTTTAAAAACAAAGAAAAATGCTCTAGAAAATGCAGATGTGGAGATATGGATAACAGTGGCAGCACCATCCCAGCCCAAGTGAATAATAAAATAAGCTCTCTATCAACAGTAGATTACATGAATGAATTACGATGTATGGGGAAGATCATGTGTATATCAGTAGAGAACAAGTGGGATATTTAAATACTATTATAACAGAAAGTCAGTGATAAGATCTAAGATATATGAAAAAAATTGTAGAAATTGTGTATAGTTGTATACATTTATGTAAAATCAAAATATGAATATGATCAGTATACAGACAAATGGCTTACAGTCATAAATCAAAGCAAAGAAGTGGAGGTGAAGCACAGGAAACACTTTATCTCTTCACTGAAAACAAAGGGCTGAGAGTGCAACTGCGCACAAGCAGGCTGTGCAGCAGGTTTCCTTAGTTTCAATACCTAGTAAAGAAGACAACACATACAGAATTGAATTAAAAAAAAAACCACATACATAGAATTTTAAAGTAATGAAAATATTTAGATGGGATGATTGAGAAATAGTAGTGTTAAAAGATTTATAAATTTACTTTTCCCCATATTTTACCATTTAGTATATATTCTTCCTGAGACAGAAAAACTAAAGAGCTTCATCAGATAGCCATGCAGTGGCTTCCAGTGAAAGCATTTTCAGTAAGCCTTGTAGTCTGTTGTAGTCCAGCACTTTGGGTACCTTCTACACTTTTACGGTTTCGTGAGTTTGTTTTCTGAGATGGGAGCTGTAACTGTACCACTTCTATCTACAGACAAGGGGTACCAGGAAACTATTCTAAGATAACTGATGTTGTTCTTATCTAGGACATTACTGAGGCAGTTTCATGCCAACATTTTTTTATATCATCATTGTCATCAGTGATTGGGATAAAGTGCCATAGACTTTCATTTAAATGAAGAAATAGACAGTGAGAAGTAGGATTTGGTTGGAAGCCTTATATATATATAGTGAAAGCATTTTCAGTAAGCCTTATAGTCTGTTGTAGTACAGCACTTTGAGTACCTTCTACACTTTTGCGGTTTTGTGAGTTTGTTTATATATATATATATATACAGCCTAGGACTATATGTGCCTTGTATGTTCTTGTTTGGTGGCTCAGTCCCTTGGAGCTTCTTGGGGTCTGGGTTAGTTGAGTCTACTGGTCTTCCTATGGGGTCACTCTCCCTTTTGGCTTCTTCAATCCTTCCCCTAATTCAACCGTAGGGCTCCCTGACTACAGTCCAATGGTTTAGTGTAAGTATCTGCCTCTGTTTCACTCAGCTGTTGGTAGGGCCTCTCAGAGGACAGCCATGCCAAGCTCCCATTTCTAAGCATGTCATAGCATCAGTAATAATGTCTGGCCTTAATGACACAGCACTCCCCCCAGTGAGCTGGATCCCAAGTTTGAGCAGGTCATTGGACTGCCTTCCTTCAGTGTCTTCTCCATTTTTGTCCCTGTAGTTCATTTAGACAGGCACAATTCTGGGTCAAAAATTTTGACTGTAGGTTAGCAATCCTGTCCCTCCAGTTGAGGCCTTGTCTGTCTACTGGAGGTGGACTCTTTGAGTTCCATCTCCCCAATTTGGGGCATTTTGGCTCTGGTCACCCCAGTGAGTCCTGGGTCTCTCACGTCCTGTGTCTCTGGTACTTTCTAAAGGGTCCCTGTATCCCCCAACTCCCACCCCACCCCTCAAGCTACTTATTTCCATTTATTCTTTTGGACCTCTGGGTTTGTCCTGCCTGCCCCATCTAATCCTGTTTCTCTTTGCCCTCCCACGGCCCTCTCCCACTGAGATCTCTCCCTCTCTCTGTCTCCTGTGATTATTCCCTTTCCCCTTCTAAGTCGGTTTCTGCAATCATTTTTGGATTGAAGGACATCTGTGTTTTTTCCAGATTCTGGCTATTACAAATAAATCTTTAGTTAATGAGAGTGTCTTTGTAACGGCTCACCTTTGTTCACCAATGGAAAGTTATAGGCAGAGATTTCTATAATTTCTCTGCATTTCAGGATACTTTCCAGTATTTATTTCATTCAAAAAAAAACTTCACATAATTTGTATTTGTTACCCAGTAAATGTTTATTATATTGAATACTATCCAGATTCACGACAGAATGATAGTAGAAAAAATGTTTCAAGAGTAGAACAGGGCTTACTAATATTAGGGTCAAATAAGCGTGTATACATGAAGAAAGATAATCGATTTCCACTAAATTAGAGATATACTTTGCCATACACTTCTAGCGGGTTGTCTAATATCAAGGATCCCAAAGATAACAAAAATATTCACAAGTTTTTAAGTAAAAAGAAACATCTCACTGTGTTTTTTTATAATCCATGCAGTATCCTCTGACTATAATCAGCCTAGATCAGCCCAGTTAGTTTCTTTTATTTCTGTTCCTCACATTAATGTTCCTCCCTTTACTTCAGTGTTGTCCTTTTATCCAAATTACACACATCATAACCATCTTTCCTAGTATGTCTTATTTCACTTAGTATCATTAGCTCAAGTCCATTCATTTTCCTGAAAATGCCGTTTCATTGTTCTTCATGGCTAAATAATATTATAATTTTACGTTCTCTGTTTCGATTAAAATACCTTTAAAAATGCAAAAGAGAACTTAACAGAAACTAAAACTTGCTAAACAGTACTTATATTACTATTACTAAACTTTTATTACAAATACTAAATTGTGAATTTTGAGTATATCTTCTCATGTAGCTGATGACATCTACAGAAATAATCCCAGAGCTAGCGTGAAGAAATCATGTTATAGAGAATATTTAAATTGTTTATACTAATTATATATTATAAATAACTTTAAAGACATGCAATATGTAGTTATTTGTTTTTCTAGAAGGTGTAAAAGAAACATGTAGGACTAAAATCAATGTTAAAATTAAGCACATACTCATGTCAGAGTGAGAAATAAGAAAGAAATAAAATCAGAATCTTTAGATGAAACTTTATTATATACACAATTTATATTTCTTGTTATCTGAGAAATACAAATAGAGTTTAGAACAATCTAAGTTGGATCAAACTTAAAATTTATAGTTCAAAATTATGCAGATTTCTGACACACATATTTGAAATTTAACTCAATATTGTTTGCTATACACTTATTTTCATTTTTTTTTTTTTTTTTTTTCAGGGAAGCATACACAGAATTTTTCAATGCTTGGCGTCATGTCAAAAAACAAAAAACAAAACAAAACAAAAAAACCAAAGACTATAGTGAGATGAGATTACTGGGTAGAGGGTAGAGAGCCTGCCTAACACAGCTTCAGCCCTGAGTTTAACCCCAATGCTTCCAGAAAATTTTGAGGAAGACCTATAGTAGATACCAGATATAAAAATATAAGGATAACACGTGAAAGAATGTATATTATAAAAGTGCCCATAATCAAAGACAACATTTTAAACTGGAGAGATACAGTTCCTTTCTAGTACTCTTACAGAAGATAAAAGGATCCCAAACAAAAGACGGCTATCAAAATCAAGGGGCCTATCACTGCGAAAATAACAAGAAAAACCTTCTCAGGCCCAACATGTTGGTGTATGTATTTAGTCCATGAACTAAGGTGGCAGAGGAAGGCAGATCTCAATGAGTTCAAGGCTGATTTTGTATACATAAGAAATTTCAGGATTGCATGAAGTACACAGTGAGAAGATATCTCAAGAAGAATAAACAATAAAAAGAAGTATGGCATGATCCCAGATCTCCTTCTGACCCCTCCTGGATTAGTTCTAAAGCAGAGAATCCATTACTATTGCATAGAATATTAGTTCTGGACATTCAAGTTATCATATAACGTACTATGTCACCTCCATGTGCCAGGGCTTTACCATATAGCCTAGTCAGTGCCAAGACTGGGTCTTGATATTGGTCTTCTACTCTCTTACCATTGAAGTATTGGTCTTACCATTGAAGAAGCTTTGCACAGATATATCGCCTGTTTGTCTCTGTCCCAGTCTATCCTCTTTTTCCCCCTTTACCTTCATGTATCATCTGTAAATGTTAATGTTCTTTCAACTTACTGTTCTCAATAGTATGTGTCAAGTATCTATATGTGTACTAATGCTTGGTAGTATTTTATAGTTTAGTTATTTCTTCACATTTAATGCTTATCATAACTAATTCTAGTAATTCTTTAACATGTTCCAGGTGATTTTGATATTTGTGTTCTCTATACATTACCAAATAAGTCAGTTTTAATTAGTCCATAAGAGAATTTTAATTGATTCAAGAATTATTACAACCTATATGCAGAATGTTCTTGAGAAGATAGGAAGAAGGGTAGAAATCAAAAGTCTTTCTGCAGCCATCTGCTCCCAAGGTACTATTCACCAACATCAGAACATCAGAGTTGAAGACCGGAAGCTTCCTTCCAAAAGTAGAAAAGAGTGCTATTTTGTGGCTTTTTGTGAATAGATGCAAACAAACATCTGTTTACCTCAGTAGGAGTACCAAGGAGCACTTCAGTAGGATTCACCAAAATCCAGCATGGTGAATGGGTTTTTTTTTTTTTTTTTTTTTTTTTGGAGGAGCTTCGGAGGTTGAGGAAGTGTTGGTGTTTGTCACAGGATATTTGTCGAGTAGTTTCAATCAACATGGTTTTAACTTCAATATTTGAGAATCTATTCAAAAGTACAGTATTGTATTTACACAATTCCCATCCCTGCTTTTCCTCTTTTTCTCTCTCTGTCTCTCTCTGTGTTTCTCTTTCAATCTTTCTCCATTTATCTCGGTCTCTCTCTCTCAATCTCTCTCTATTTCTGTCTCTCTCTCTCTCTTTCTGTATCAATCTCTCTATTTCTTTCTGTCTCTTTGCGTCTCTCTCACTCACTCATGCACATATGAATCACGGTTAAATATAGTTATTGTTTCCTTTAATGTATATGTGTTCAGTGCTGACTATTTAGGACTGGGTAACCTATCAAAAAATTTATCCATAGAGACAACTGAATCTCATTCCCCTCACCAGACATCAACTAAGGTAAGGTCTTGTGAAATTTCCCCCCATTAATGTTGGCACATTTCCCTGTGTGGTATTTTACACGGTTTATGATGATAGCTGTATTGTTGAGAGTTGAACAAGTCATGTGTAGCTGATACTATTTTCATATCAGTCATCCTGGATGTCAGGTTGTAACAAGTCCAAGCTATCACCTCAGCCTCTAGTTTAAGTTGCTATGTTGTAGATGTCCTAGCTGGGACTGGACACGTCATGGCCACTTATTCTCTCAAATGTGATCAGTTGTAGCCTCCAATCGGATACAAAGCAGACTTCTTTGATGAAGGATGAGACCTGCAATTATCTACTGGGAGCAATTCTATTTAGAATACAAATTGAAGCATTATTAATTTAGAAAATTGGTAATGTTCTCTTGTAGAGTCTATGACCTCTCCCACCACGGGTCTTGGCTGTGTTTACTAAGCTTGAGTTCCCTCCTTATTTTGAGCAGACATTAAACATTAGATAGCTCTTTGTTAGTCTAATTTATAAATGTCACTACTGAACTGAAGATATTTTCATGAGATGCTCATTTTTTGATTCATGGTCTTTAACAGTTACATAGGACTGTTAATTTCTCTTGGCGGCTTGTATAACAGTGGAAGGTGTCCTATAGAAGCTTGAATAACTCAAAGGGAATTGTGTCACCTACTGAGCCACTCCAGCCTGGGTAAACACTCAGGAATGCTGCATTCTCAGAGCAGCCTGCAAACCCCACAGGAAACTCCCAAGTCCTGCCAGAGAGCCTCCCCTTTCCAACAGTCCCTTTCTGCTTCTTCGATACCTTTCAGAAGATGTATTGAGGATGGAATGCGTCATCTTCGGAGACTAGTGAGGTTTATCTACTTCCTGAGTCTGATGACTTTTCCTCCTTCCTTTTGGAGATAATATTTTAATCACTAGGAATTTGAAACAAATGGGTTTTCCATAGTTGTGCCACACTGACAGAGTACCTCCTTTGAAACAAGTTTTTCCTCTGTTAACAGAGAAGCCGATTTTGCAATACAAAGGTGAGTTTGAACCAAAAAGGTACTAAACAAAATGAGACGTGCTTTAAGATAAGATATATACATACATTATATACCTGGATATCTCTGCCTTTCAAGGTAGACTTTAAAATAGACTTTTATTTTGGGAATTATTGGAATAGACAATGACTTATTTAAAAGTGGGGCAAATTTCAAGTGTTATGATTGGGAATCTTCCAGCTAATCATGACTCAGTTAGAATATTGCCCTCCTATTGCAACATTAAAACTAATCCATTAAGTGAGAACTGTCCACAGACTAGTTGTAAATAATAATCGAAAGGCAAATGATGGAGCAATAGCACAGGCTTCCAACTGGTCATAACTATAAAGTGTAAACCAAAGACAACAAGTTCAATTCATTATTTCTTATAGGATCAAAGCTAATAAGAGAGGTAAACTGATATTGATAAACACTGGGCACTGTTAGCTATTGTTCCTTTTTGACTGAGATATATTCTCTATAGTGATCAACTTTTAAGAATGCTAAAGCAACCCATTCTAAGCTTAGCTATCCCCATTTTGGTTAGGCCCAAACGGAATCTTGCTGACCTCATGATCCACGACATTTTCCATCAAATCTACAAGGATCCTAGGAACCGTTTTGTTTGTTTGTTTGTTTGTTTTCCTTTCCATGCTATACCCACCTTGTGTTCCTAGATTTATAAAGACTTTTCTTCTCTCTTTTTTTTGGCTCACTATTTAAATTGTAACTTTCCTCCCTCATTCCATCTTCTTTCCTCAACTTCCTAATTCTGATTCTCAGGTCACTCTTCCTGCCTCTAACTGTAACTTTTTAAAAATTAATTACTTAATTTATTTACATCCCAAACATTTCCCCCAACCAGTCTACCCTCCCACAGTTCTTCACCACATACCCCTTGCCATTTGCCCTTGAGGGGTTGCTCCCCCACTCACCTACCATACTCCATGGCAACCCCCTTTTCTAGGGCGGCAAGTCTTTACAGGATTAGGCACATCCTCTTCCACTGAGGCCAGACAAGGCAGTCCTTTGCAACATATGTGTCAGAGGCCACAGATCAGCCCATGTATTCTATTTAGTTGGTGGCTTAGTCCCTTGGAGCTTCCAGAGGTCCAGATTAGTTGATAATGCTGTTCTTACTTTGGGGTAGCGATCTCCTTCAGCTCTCTCAGTCCTTTTCCTAACTCTTCCATAGGTCTCCCCAACCTTAGTTCAGTG
>JADRCD010231442.1:0-13108 GCA_019843815.1 Montemys delectorum
AATAAAGAAAGAGTTTCATAAGCTGGAAATCATGTTTTCTTTGTTCTCTGTCCTTTCCTCCAGCTTCATCTATTTTATAACTCAGGTTGTCAGGCCTGTATATCAAGAGCTTTTACCTGATAGGCCAAGAGCCAATTTGACAGTCCCTCTTTGAGCATTTAGTATTTTAAAATATTTTTATTTGATCTGAGATTAGCATCTTTTCAGCAAAAATGTTTATTGTTTTACTATTTTCCCTTGAACAGAACCATTTTTTATAAGATCTTAGGTTTACATATGTATGTGTGTGCATGTGTAAAACTATATTTAGTGTAGTCACTATGAAAATTCGGTTTTGATTCCCTAGTTTCTCCTGAATTGACTTCTGGTTTAATTCATTACTTTCACTTTACTGTAGTGTTTCTCTATTCCAATAATTTTGAAGTATAAATTATGACTATCATAGACTTTTTATGTCCCTCCGAGCACATGCAGCCATTGTGTACATTTTTTCAAACATAAACTTCTTTCTGTATTTTCTGTCTTTTCATATAGGAAAAATGTAATAAAAACAGAACAAAGGACACAAAAACAAGTAACAGCAGATTAGGGGAGTACAGAACAGGGATTTTCCTTTCACATTACTTAGAAATCTCTTCAATTATGTGGAGAGAAGTTTGCAACAATGAAGAGAGGTGCGGACAAATGGCCATGGTTTTCTTTGCCTCCACCAAAGCGAGAACATTTAGCAGCAAGCATGCATCCTTGATATTTAAAGTATAAGGTGACCTTACTCAAGTTTGTTATCTTACACCTTTCAAAATAAGATAGCATGTTGGTCAGAGTCCTACAGCATTGCTGAGTTAAAGCTGCCACTGTGTTAATAGTTGAAATTAAATCTAAGGAATTCTTTGTAACTTCATCTGAAAGTGAAAAGTTTCTGATTGATTCCAGGGTTATAAAAAACCTCATTATAGAAATTCTTCTAGAGAAAGTATCATCTAGAATGAGACAGGCTCCTATTGATTCTTTCTCTACCATCCTCCTTCTGTCCTTTAGAATATTGGTTCATTAGGGCTTGAAAAATCACGTAACTGTTGTCTCAGAGTTATTTCCAAATTATAAGACTAGTTATGTCTTTCAGATAATTGTGTGGGCATTTTCACATTCATGATTACAAAGGAAAGAAAGATTGGCAAACTGACTTAGAGGATAAAGTTGTTTACTTCTGTGCCAGGGCACCAAAGTACAGATTCCAGCATCCGCATTGGCCTCTGTACATCTGCCTACAAACCAAATGATCAGTCTTATTCCTTTTTCAGGCCTCCACTGATACCCTCACACATGTGGCATACAACATAGGCATATGCACATAAGAATTGTGCCATACTAATTTCACATCCCCAAATGTGATGTACCTACCAATTTTCTTTGTGTTCGTAATAAAACACAGATTTAGAAAAACAGATTAAAGATTCTGAAAGGGATATATTATTTCCAGTGTATTAGACAAAACATGAGTATGTTTTGAATTAACAATCCCCAAATACATTAGTTCTGCAACCAATACTTAGTCATTGATTTAATAAGAGAAATAGTCATCTAGTTATATGTAAGACATTGGGTTTCCATGTGATAGACAAATTATTCTCAGTGAAATGAAGAAAGCACATTATATGAAGAGTTTGATTTCTTTCTCTGTCATTTCAAGGGTGACATGAAACTCAATTAACTGCAGAAATGTCAGGCAATGAAAGATGTAATTTGAATAAGAAGGAATATGTTTTCTGAGAGTGAAAGAACCAGATTTGAAGAAGAAAAATGAAAACTAAATCTTAGGTAGCCCCCAAATCCAATTACGGCTCTCATTGGTTGTGCCTGCACTTTTACTTCTGCAAGATGACTTTTTGATTGTCTTGTTTCCCTACTTCTGAAATAGGAAAAAAGATGTTTTCCAAAGTCAGCTTGTTACAGGGAGGGTTCTGCTAATGGGAATCAAATGAAATGTTCACATGTTTTAGTTCATACCAACTGGGTCTAATTATAGTTGTAGTGGAGAGAATCTTTGAAAATTTAGACTCTCTAGTATATTAGCGAAAAATTTAACTATACTCATAATTAATAAGACTATTTCATGACTTATATATTTAATTTCAAATAGTTTAAAATATCCTAAAATTGCAAATTGGCACTGACAAAGTTTGTATTCCTATCTTCAAAAATTCAAGGCAAAGTTAGTGATTCCAGTACTCCAATTGATCACAGCTCTGGAAATTATTGAGCAGACATACTAAAAAGAATCTGTTTTCTTATTACATCAAATTAGTAAAGTAAGAAACATTTCAGTTATGTGATAAGTGCTTTCTGCTGATTAGTTTCCCCCAGAATTTACTGTATAGCTTAGGATAGAAAATATATTGAGCCTTCTGGTATAATTTTAAACACTGATTTGTTAACTATAGCAAATGAGATTGCATGTTTATGTGAATTTAAGCTATAAAAACTTATGTGTAATTTTAGCAACTCTTTCTGTTTTTACTATTTTGGTTGTCCTATTCTAGGTTATGTAGACTCAATAAAGTAAACAGCAATTATTTTTCATATCCTCGTTTTTTCATTTCCTTTCTTTTCTTTTTCCTTTAGTATATCTATTAAGTCTTTAAATAATTTCCCACTAAATTCTGCACAAGTCTCAAGTGTATCTAGAGAGGCTTTCTGGTATAAAATATGAAATAATATTGTATAGTTAATTAAAAACAATGGCAACCCCATCCCTCCACTTGATGCCTGATGCCCTGTCATTCTACTGGTGGTAGGTAGACTCAACAAGTTTCCTCTCCAGCTGGGCAGTGGTGGCACATGCCTTTAATCCCAGCACTTGGGAGTCAGAGGAAGGAGGATTTCTGAGTTTGAGACCAGCCTGGTCTACAGAGTGAGTTCCAGGACAGCCAAGGCTATACAGAGAAACCCTGTCTCAAAGAACCAAATAATAATAATAATAATAATAATAATAATAATAATAATAATACAAAAATTTATTTACTGAAAAATCTATTACTCAAATATAGAACCTCACTTAGTATTTATAGTTATTGCTTTACTTAGATATAGCAAAGTTCAAGGATCATAAAATGATTATATCTATATTTGTATATATGTATATTTGTATATATATATACATGTATATTTGTATATATATACATATATGCACATAGAGAGTGAGACATTTTGTTCTTTGCAATAATTGACATCCTTTCATATTCTGAGTATTATTCTAAGTAGTCTGAAGGTATGAGTAACTATGGTTTAAGTTGAATATCAGAAATTATAAGAAATTTTGTGTTTGTAGTATAGAGATATTCAAACCACACCAGAATATGAAGTCTGCTCTTGATCTTTTATTAAAAATAATATTTTGTTGATCAAAACCACACTCCGTTCTGAACTTGAGGAAAGGAAAAGGATGTGACAAGTCAAACTAATAGGTCCTTTTCTCTTATTAGATCAGAATTCTTGAATTGAATAGTTTAGAAGGAAATTAGGTTGATTTTCATTCACAGTCTAGAGTCCGGACTCCAAGATCAAGCAGATGCATCTGCAGAAGAATTTGACTCACATTTTTTTAAATATCCTGGCCCAGAGTAAAAAGACAAATCATCTATGTAAAATATCAAAATTTCAAGACATTCTTTTCTAATCTAGTCCTGAAAGAATAAGAATTTATCTCCAGAGAAAGAAATGAATCTCCTTTAATGATAGAATCAAGTGTACATATTCTTATATTCCACCAGTGGAATAATTTCAGTCAAAGTTAAACATGGATTTTGATAGAAATAAAGTCCATCCTTAAGGGTCACATTTGAAGAAAACATTCAATTTTAAGGACCTATACTCAAGTGACCCTAAAAATGGAATCTCCAACCAGCTGAGTCCTTCTTCCCCATATTCTCTGTAGTTACATTTATTCTGTAACAACAGACTAAAAAACTCTTATGAAGACCACATAGTCTTCAGATCACTAAGGATTTATTGGCTGATTTAGTCCCATAATATTTTTCTCCCTTAATATATACTAAAATCTAAAAGTGTTATGGAAATCTGAGGAATCCAGGGATATAAATAATCATATGTTCATTTGGTATTAATAAATGTCATGTGGGATAATCAAGTGTGTGAGATGGATTGGTAACAGAGCTCAGCCAGAAAGGGATGAACAGAGTTCATAGAGCACACTTCACTCCATGTCTTCTGCACATTTTTAGTTTTCTTTCAGTAAGGAGTCTATAGTTGTAGCTCACTTGTGTCAAATTTCAGACTTCTCACTTATAATAATATGACATTGTTGGCTTCCCCCTTTCCCCACCTGAGCTCCAGTGGCAGAGCTGACAGCCTGAGCCAGGAGGCAGCCACCTACTAGGGCTAAACAATGGCTCACTACACTACAGTTCGCCTTTGAAGATGAGAGGCTGGAAGTTACACCTAGCTACTGACAAGCCTACTTGCCTGAGGACTAGCTGATATGCAACACCTATCTGCTTGAGAATTTTGAGTTTCCAGAGTTTGGCGTCTCTTGTATGCTGCCTTGTTTACGTTATGCATATGTCTTGTGCCTGGAGATTTTCGGTTTCAGTCTTGCCTGCCTATAAATGTTCAAAATATCCCCAAGTAAATAGATGCCTTGATATTCCTACTTGGCGTCCTTGTCTCTTTGTCCCTGTCCGTTTCATTTTCCAGGTCCATATCTAACTTCCGGTTGAAGGGAACACAGACCCGAGTGGAGCTGCGGGCCAGTTCCACTCATAGCATGAGATGAAGTTCTTTACAGTTTCTCTATTAATAAACATAGTCTTTAAGAAATAAGCCATAGTGACTGATTCAAAGGATTGTTTATTTGTTTTAAAGGGCAACATATAAGACATAGGAATAGCATAGTCTAGTACACAGAACACAATAGGACATCAACTATACAGAATATACATTTTGTGTATTTGTTTTGTCTTAAGACAAGTTTCCTCTCTGTAGCCCTGACTTACATAGAACTCACTCTGTAGACCTGGTTGGCCACAAATTCAGATCTTCCTGCCTCTCATGCCCCAATGCTTGTTCTATCAAGACTGCTTTTCACAATGTGTGTGAAAGATAATCTGATATCATTTAGGATAGAATTTTCTGTGAATTTCATGAGAATGTTCTGTGATGAGAAATTGAAGAAAAAAGGTTCTGAAATTTACAGGAAAGCGTGTAAATTCTTCAGTTCGTTGTGATGATGACTTTGTGGGCAACAGAAGGAGGTGGGAGTGAAGGTTTCACAAGCCCTCAGGGATTTTTGTACAAGAAAGTCAAAGGTCAGTTAACTTAGTTTCTCATGTGTTATTCCTAAGAAACTTTATGAGGAACAGTAGAATTAAGGTTATACTATTATCCAATATTAAGAGTATGAAAGAGTCCATGAGAAAATCTTGTGTAGAATATTGTAGTAATTCATAAAAAAAAAGAGAGAGATTATACTCACCAACGTATCTGTGGAAAACTAGTATTGAATTTCTCCATTTTAATCAGTGTATACTTAGATATCTAATTTAGTTTTGAGATCTAACTCAATTGGTAGAGTGATTATCTACCATACTTGGAAGACCTAGGCTTGTTAACTAAAACAACATAAACTTTGGTGGTTTCACAAGCTTATAACCTCAGAATTTGAGAGGTGCCAATAAAAGACCCCCCAGAGCTGGGGAGACACGACCACCCAATAACTCATGAGAGACTGATCTTGCTGCAATCACACAAGTTTTATTCAGGCCAGATCTGGGGTTAAACTTGTAGTCTAACAAGACAGTAGAGTTGGACCATGAGCATGAGGAGTAAGGGGTATTTAAAGGGAAAAACCACAAATGGGGGGGGGGTAAGGGGGTTACCAAGTAAGCATAACAAGAGAACAGTGGAAAATTCTAAAGAGACGCAGCCCCTAGTTGAGTCAGGGTCATAAGGAACACATCCTGCACACTCATGCACAAGAATGTGGTTTGGTACTATTCACTTTATGGCTGATCATTCCTTAGAACCATCCGGATGGCTGGCTCATATCCTGCCTTTTTGTTCTTGGACCTAGCTGGTGGGGGGAGGAGCCTTTGTGGCCAACAGGTTTCTGAAACTGGCTAGTCTACATTCTTGGCTATGGTCAATGTTATTTACATTTTAGCTGGCTATTCTGGGAATTACTAAGATGACTTATATCCTGCCCCTCATTCTAAGCCTTGTTTGGAGGGGGCCGGTGACCCACAGTTCCTGGAACTGAGCAGCCCACATTCCTGGCCCGTTACTTTCTATGCCCTTTTAAGTAAAGGTTATACAGTATACTTGTCTACTAATGTATCTCCACTAGCATGCTTTTTCTAAATTTCTAAATCTCCCAGTGTTTCACCAAGAGCAGGTTCAGAATTTCAAATCCAGGCTTGGCTACATAAATAGTTTGAGGACACCCTGAGTTAAATGAGAACTTATCCTAAAACATGGAAAAATATAAACAAACAACAATAAAACACTCTACAAAGGATCTAATTCCTTGAATTACTAAAGTGTCCCAGACCTTAAATAGAAGCACATAAGTTACATTTTTCATTGCTGTATCAAAATACCTGACAAGAAAGAATAAATTTGTAGAGGTTTGGTTGGCTTGAAATATAAATAAAGAAATTATCCATCATTCTGGATTGACCTATTGATCCATCATCAAGCTCATAGTGGCAGGAGCATGAGAAGCTGTTCAACCTATAGTCAAGAACCAGAGAATGAACAAGAGGTTGGGCTGGGATGTAACCTTTGCTGGGTTGGCCTGCAGAGGAAATATTCTATGGAGACATCACCTAATGAAGGTTCTACACACTTCCAAATCAGTGTCATCAGTTGTTACCAAGTGTTTAAAGACATGGACCTATAGAGGACATTTCACATTCACAACACAATAGGAAAAACATAATGATGTCAAGTCACAGGATGGATCAATATAAGCTAGTGAAATGCTGTGAATTGTAACGTCATTTTTCAGAGTCACTTAATGTTCTGCTTTCTATTATATTTTATTTTATTTTACTTTATTTTATTTTATCTGAATTCTAGCCATGTAAAGATTGATTACAGGAAATCTAAGAACTAAGTTATGCTACCTAAAATTCTTTCCACTCCTCTTGCATAAGGATTTCTAGATCCACATATAAGGTTTGCATGGAAGAAATCATAAGAAAGCTTGGAAAGTATTTTCATTTTTCTTTGGAGAATTTTATACATGTCTATTGTATTTATATTGTTTCAAAACAACTATTCCTACTCTGTCTCAGATATGTGGTCTCTCCCCCTTTAACTATATTTATACTAATCCACACATACATAAATATATATATACACACACATACATACATTTATATGCAAATACACATGCATATTATAATATACTCTTCCTAGTCCATCTAATTAGATTTAAGTCTTGCTCAATATGATGAAATTCATGTTTGAACAGTAAATCTAGCCAACAACCCGTGGGTTAAAATAGTGTCATAATTCCTAGAGGAGAAACTGCTAATACCATTTTTGGAAGCTAGAATAGTTCTCAGATGCATTTTAAATATCAATCCTTATACACACACCTAAGTGTACCTCCCACCTGTAATCAAAAGAGAGTTACTTTCCAATAGGTAGAGATCTCACAGAAAACCACTCTAAATGAATTATTTTTAATATAAACATAAAGACTGAATTAATCAGGTGACAGTATTTATTTACCTTATTCTCCTCCCCAACAATGACACAGAAAAAAATAATATTTATTCAAAACTACACCTCAATTGTTAAGCAGTTATTTTTTTTTAATTTTTTGGAATTTTTATTAGATATTTTCTTTTTTTACATTTCAAATGATATCTCCTTTCCCAGTTTCCCCTCCAAAAAATAAAAAATAAAAGGAAAGTTTCCTCTTCCCTCCCTCTGCTCATTAACCCACCCTCTCTTGAATCCTGGCCCTGACATTGGGGCATAGAACCTTCACAGGACTGAGGGTCTCTCCTCCCATTGATGACAGACTAGGCCATCATCTACTATACATATATAGCTGGAGCCATGAGTCCCCCCATGTGTACTCTTAGGTTGGTGGTTTAGTTCCTGGGAGCTCTGAGGGTACTAGTTAGTTCATATTGTTGTTCCTCCTAAGGGGCTGCAAATTCTTCAGCTCCTTGGGTCCTTTCTCTACCTCCTTCATTGGGGACTCTCTACTCAGTTCAATGGATGGCTGTGAGCCTCTACTTCTGTACTAGTCAGGCACTGGAAGAAACTCTCAGAAGACAGCTATATCAGGCTCCTGTCAGTCAGTACTTGCTGGCATCCACAATAGTGTCTGGATTTGATGATAGAATATGGGAAGGGTTCTCAGGAGGAACAGTCTCTGGATTGTCCTTTCAGTCTCTGCTCCATAGTTTGTCTCTGCAAGTCCTTTGATGGGTATTTTGTTCGCCCTTCTAAGAAGGAACAAAGTATCCATACTTTGGTCTTCCTTTTTCTTGTGTTTTTTGAGGTTTATGGATTGTATTTTGGGTATTCTCAACTTCTGGGATAATATTCACTTATCAGAGTATACATACCATGTGTGTTCATTTGTGATTGGGTTACCTCACTCAAGATGATATTCTCCAGATCCATTCATTTCCCTAAGAATTTCATAAATTCATTGTTTTTAATAGCTGAGTAGTACTCCATTGTGTAGATGTACCACATTTTCTGTATCCATTTCTCTGTTGAGTGACATTTGTGTTGTTTTCAGTTTCTCGCTATTATAAATAAGGCTGCTATGAACATAGTGGAGCATGTGTCCTTATTACATGTGGGAGCATCTTCTGGGTTTATGCCCAGGAGTTGTATAGCTGTATCCTCTGGTATACTATGTCCAGTTTCTAGAGGAACCACCATACTGAATTCCAGAGTGGTTGTACCAGCTTACAATCCCAGCAGTAATGAAGGACTGTTTCTTTCTTCACAACCTCTCCATCATCTGCTGTCACCTGAGTTTTTGATCTTAGCCATGCTGACTGGTGTGAGGTGGAATCTCAGGGTTGTTTTGATTTGCATTTCCCTGATGACTAAGGATGTTGAACATTTCTTTAGGTGCTTCTCAGCCATTCAGTATTCCTCAATTGAGAATTTTTAAATTTTTTGTTTAGCTCTGTATCTCAGTTTTTAATAGGGTTATTTGATTCTCTGGAGTGTATCTTCTTGAGTTCTTTGTATATATTGGATATTAGCCCTCTATTGGATATAGGATTGGTAAATACCTGTTCCCAATCTGTTGGTTGCTGTTTTGTCCTATTGACAATGTCCTTTCCTTAGAGAACCTTTGTAATTTTATGAGGTCCCATTTATTGATTCTTGACCTTAGAGCATAAGCTATTGGTGTTCTGTTCAGGAAATTTTCCCTTGTGCCCATGTGCTCGAGGATCTTCCCCACTTTCTTTTCTACTAGTTTCTGTGTTTCTGATTTTATATGTGGGTCCTTGATCCACTTGGACTTGAGCTTTGTACAAGGAGATAGGAATGAATCGCTTTGCATTCTTCTACATGCTAACTGCCAGTTGAGCCTGCACCATTTGTTGAAAATGCTGTCTTTTTTCCACTAGATGATTTTAGCTCCTTTGTCAAAGATCAAGTGACCATAGGTGTGTGGGTTCATTTTTGGGTCTTCAATTCTATTCCATTGATCCACCTGCCTGTCACTGTACCAATACCATACAGTTTTTAATCACAATTTGTTGAGCAGTTATTTATCTACATTTACCTCCTATGCTAATCTGTGTACCTCCCAGCCCCATCCCATGATACTTCCATAATATTATTGATCTGGCTTTTCTGGCCCCTTCTTCATAGTTCCAATTCCTCCATCCTGCCTGTTATTCTGAATCTCCCTCTCCTATTACTTCTCTCTGTTTCTATTTCCTGTGGCTGGTGGACATCCCACCATGTTCTGTCTTTGCCTAAGCAGCATTTATTGACAATGCACAGAATACATAGTAAGAACAGTTTACACAACCTTGAGGCAGGAGATTCTTGGATATAAGCATTACAATGCTGTGTTCCATTGGAAGAAGATATAGGGACAGAGAAATCAACATTTTAATAACTTGAGAGTAAACTTTACACAGTGCACAAAACATTATGCCTACAAACTACAACTGTTCAAACTGCAAGAAACAACTGACCATGGAATGCCATGAAACCTTCTAATGTATATACAGTACAATACCTACACAAGTAGCCTTGGGCAACATCACCAAAGATGATCAGAAAGTTGCCGTAAGATAGTGTACTGGCAGCCAGGCAGTGGTGGTACATTTCTCTAATCCCAGCACTTGGGAGGCAGAGGCAGGCCAATTTCTGAGTTTGAGGCCAGCCTGGTCTACAGAGTGATTTTCAAACAGCCAGGACTATAGAGAGAAATCCTGTCTCGAAAAACATAAAACAAACAAACAACAACAAGAAAAAAAAGATAGTGTACTGTCTAGATTTGTGTGTTAACTTGACACAGGCTGGAGTTATCATAGACAAAGGAGATTCAGTTGAGGAAATGCCTCCATAAGATCCAGCTGTAAGGTATTTTCTCAATTAGTGAACAAGGAGGGAGGGACTATTGTGGGTGGTGCCATCCTTGAACTGATAGTCTTGGGTTGTGTAAGAAAGCAAGCTGAGCAAGCCAGGGGAAGCAAGCCAGCAAGTAACATCCCTCCATGGCCTTTGCATCAGCTCCTGCTTCCTGACCTGCTTGAGTTCCAGTCCTGACTTCCTTTGGTTATGAACAGCAATGTGGGAAATGTAAGCTGAATAAATCTTTTCCTTCCCAACTTGCTTCTTAGTCATGATATTTTGTTCAGGAATAAAAACCCAGACTAAGACATTTTAACAGTCTTAATAATATTGTGGCCTGAGCAAAATATATACAATGACACCACCAGATGACACCTGAATACATATTTTTCTCTAGACTATATAATAAACATATAATGTAGTATAATTTTCTATGTTGTGTGCTGACTGTTTCTGCTTGATCTGATATAAAACAGTAGCTGCCTATCAGTTTTGTCTTTATACTCACAACTTTACATTGTCCAGGGACTCTGATACACCTAGTTTATTGTTCACACCAGTATCTGAGAGGATTTTTTTCCACTGATAGTATAATAAAGTGTATTTAAAATAGCATTAAAATATGCTTTGGGGAAGATAGATATTAGGTTCCAAAATCACATGTTCTTTGGGTTTATTTTGAACAATTTGTTGACAATTAAACAAAACAAAATCTGAAGTGACCACCTGGGCCAGTTGGCCAAAGGAATTGCTGTCCTCCGTTTTATTCCTGTCCAGCTCAGCACTTGGAGTCTCCAGGGCATCCTGTTGGTCTTAATCATAAATTGAAAATGAGAAGCGGAATAATTAAAGAGCAAACTGTAATTATGAGCCAGATCTAAAGGGACTAAAACTAACATTGAGTATAGGCCTTCAGATTCTTATTAGTGCATTTAGGATTAGCTATAAACAGCCTTGTTAAACCCAATTAAATAGTTCATCAGAAGGAGTTTTCTCATTAGCACAGGCAGAATGACTTGACTTTTAGAACTATGTGCCTGGTTATGCATGAACATTGCTCAACATTGACTTTGTCTTCTAAGATTAGAAAAATATTTTAATTATCTCAGTGATATTTAAAGTATTACTTGACAGATTATTTAGCCTATACAAGTTTTTATATGTTTTTTTTTTTTTAAAACCTGTCCTCTGTTCCAAGAAGCAGTAAAGGTCTCCAAAACTTGACGAGGTAAAAGTACATTATGTAATGTGATGTTTTGAATAGGAATGGACTCCATAAGATCATATATTTGAATGGTTGTTTCCAAGTTGTCTGAATTCTTTGATGAGTAATAGGAGTTATGGCCTTATTGGAGATGGTTGATCTCTGGGCATGGGTGTTGAGGTTTCCAAAGCCCACATCATGACCAGTGAGCTCATTTTTTCTTTATCTGTTGTCTTTGGATCAGTTGTATGCTCTCAACTACTGCTTCGTTTTCATGCCTCCCTGCTGCTACTACGTGAACTGCACTGATAATATAGCCTCATCCTCCAAAAATGTAAGTTAGCACCCAATTAAATGCTTTCTTTTAGAAGTTGCCTTGGTTTTGGTGTTTTGTCACATCGATAGAAAAGTAACTAAGATACAGATAGCCTCAAACAAAAATGTAATTCACAGGCAGATGGAAGTAATTTGTTCAGGTAGCTATCACTTAGTTTTAATACTGGCATGTTTCGAATGTTCAGAAACATTTGAGAATGGCATAGTAATAACTCTGAACAATTTCTTCTTCACAGTCCTGTTTGAAAAGCAGTGGTACTAAAATCATTTGATCTTTATGTTTTTCAAATATGTTGGTGATTATAACACTTGAAGGAGTTAATGTACAACATCTGTTGAAACAGACAAGGTATTTTGGCAAATATTTCCAGACTACAAATTGATGCATATGCCTAGAAGTCTTCATGATATCATCTTCAGTAATATTGACAATATGCAGTAATGATATTTTCTAATGTTCATATTATAGTCAACATTATTTATATATAATCATTTCCAAACAGTATTATAACTTGTTTCTGTATCAAGAATGTTGAAAATATTTCTCATTGTTTCTTTTCACTACAGTTTTTCTTTTAGTTAAACATCTTCCTTACAGAATACAATTAAAATAAATTTTATTGAAGTTGAAGGTCAAAAATTGTTTTTCCAAATATTACAGGAAATACATGGAGGGATAGTAATTCTTAGGTCATGATTGTCCAAGGCCTGCAAATTTGCAGAACAGGGAACTGAGTTCATTAGAAATGATGTAATTAATAAACTGACTCCAGTTCTCCTTACACACTATACATACTTTGAGGTGAACTCATGACACAAAAGAAAACAAAAGAAAACAAAACAAAACAAACAGATATGTATAAATAAAAAATTTTAAGATAACTTGTTTTGAAAATTATCTTTTTATTTTTTTTAAATTTCTCTCTCTCTCTCTCTCTCTCTCTCTCTCTCTCTCTCTCTCTCTCTCTCTCT